>PVKV010027508.1:0-26329 GCA_004027835.1 Alouatta palliata | reverse complement strand
TGACAGAGTGCTGAGCTGTGAGTTCCGTTGCTCATTCAGAGTTGTTGGGCAGGTACTTTTAAGTCTGCTGCAGCAGAACTCATAAACCCCTTTTTTTCCCCAGGTGCTCTGTCCCGGGGAGTTAGGGCTTTATTTATGAGTTTCCCTTGGGCTGCTGCCTTTTTCTCAGGGCTGCCTTACCCAGCGATGAGGCAGCCTAGTCACTGCCTGCAGAGGCTTTGCTGAGCTGGTGTGGGCTCCGCCCAGCTGCCGTGTGAACTTCCCTGCAGTCCAGTTTATACCGGTGTAGTTAGAACTGCCTCTGCAATGGCAAACTTCTTCCACAGTGGCAGACTGCCTCAGTAATGGCGGACGCCCCTCCCCCACAGAGCTGGACCATCCCGGGTTCAGCTGTGCTTGCCGTGAAACTCTCAATCCAGAGAGTTTCCAATGGCTGTTTTTTTGTTGGGGGTGGGACCAGCTGAGCCTGATCACCTGGCTCTCTGCCTCAGAGTGTTTTTTTTTGTTTGTTTGTTTGTTTTAAGTTGAATGGTCACTGTCTCCCAGGTGTTCCAGCCGCCTGTTGACAAGGCGCCGGGATCTGTATGATTTCCCGTGCGGTGACCCACTGCGCCGGCTGAAACCGCGGGTGCTGGCTTTTTTTTGCCTGGGAAATCTCCTGGCCTGGCTGTCTGTTTCAGTCCCCTTTTTTAATCAAATGAATGGGCGGCTCTGCCTTCCCGGAGTTCCAATTGCCAGCTAAAATGGCACCCGGACACGCATATTTTGTATCGGGAACCGCTGCGCCGGGGCGCCGCTCCAAACAGCGGCGGCGAAAATGGCCGCGCAGGCGAAAATAGCCGAGCCGGCGAAAACAGCTGCGCCGGCCAAACCAGCCGCGCTGGCCAAACCAGGTGCACTGGCGACCCGTGGGGCTCCTCCCCCTGGGAATCTCCTGGTTGGTGGGCAATAAAAATCCGTCTGGGAATGTGGCATCCACTCACCCTCCACGCTTTCACTGGGAGCTGCAATCCTCAGCTGCTCCTAATCGGCCATCTTGGATCTCTCCTCCGGTACTTCATTTTCTTTATCCACTCATTGGTTCACAGGCACTTATGTTGGTTTCATATCTTTACAATTTTGAATTACGCTGCAATAAACGTGTACAGGTGTTATATGGATATATATATATATCTCCATATATATACGATAAGTATATATATATATATATGTATATCTCCATATATATACAATAAGTCTGTATGTAGACTTATTTTCCTTTGGGTAGTTAGCCAGTAGTGGGATTTCTTGATTGAATGGTAGATCTTTTAGTTCTTTAAGAAATCTCCATACTATCCTCCATAAGAGGTTGTACTAACTTACATTCTCAGCAGCAGTGTGTAAGCATTCTCTTTTCACCACTTCCATGCCAACATCTATTGTTTTTTGACTTTTTAATAATGGCCATTATTGTAGGAGTAAGGTAGTATCTCATTGTGGTTTTAATTTGCATTTCCCTGATGATTAGTGATACTGAGCCCTTGTTCATATGTTTGGCCATTTGTATATCTTCTTTTGAGAAATGTCTGTTTGTCATTTGCCCACTTTTTGATGGGATTATTTTCTTGCTGGTTTGAGTTTTTTTGTAGAGTCTAGATATTAGTCCTTTGTCAAATGCATAATTTATCAATATTTTTTCCCAATCTGTGGGTTTCTGTTTACTCTGATTATTTCTTCTGCTGAACAGATGATTTTTAGTTTAATTGGGTCCCATTTTTTGTTTTCATTGCATTTGCTTTTGGGGTCTTAGTCATGAATTCTTTGCCTAGGCCAAGGTGCAGAAGAGTTTTCCCTAGGTTATCTTCTAAAATTTCTATGGCTTCAGGTCTTAGATTTAAGTCTTGGATCCATCTTGAGTTCATTTTTTTTAATGTGAAAGATGGGGATCCAATTTTATTTTCTATATATGGCTAACCAGTTTTCCTAGCATTTATTAAATAGAGTGTCCTTTCCTCAATTTATGTTGTTATGCCTTGTCAAAGGGTCAGAAGGCTATAGATATTTGGCTTTATTTTTGGGTTCTCTTTTCTGTTGCATTGGTCTATGTATCTACTTTTATACCAGTACCATGCTATTTTGTTAACTATAGCCTTGTAGTATAATTTGAAGTCCAGTGATGTGATTCCTCCAGATTTGTTCTTTTTGCTTCAGATTGCTTTGGCTATTTGTGTTGCTTTTAGGTTCCATATGAATGTTAGGATTGCCTCTTCTAACTATGTGAAAAATGATGTTGATATTTTAATAGGAAATGTATTAAATCTGTAAATTGCTTTGGGCAGTATGGTCACTTTAATGATTTTGATTTTTTTTTTTTCCAATCCATGAGCATGGGATGTATTTTCATTTGTTAACGTCACCTAGGATTTCTTTCAGCAGTGTTTTGTAGTTCTTCTTGTACAGATCTTTCACCTTCTTGGTTAAATGTATCTCTAGGTATTTTTAATTTTTTGCAGCTGTTGTGAAGTGGATTGCATTCTTAATTTGATTCTCTGTTTGGTTGTTGGTGTATAGCAGTGCTACTGATTTGTGTACATTGATTTTATAACCTGCATTCATTTGTCAAATCTAGGAGTCTTTTGAGAGGAGTCTTTTTAGGGTTTTCTATGTATAGAATCATATCACTGGTGAACAGCAATAGTTTCACTTCCTCTTTCCAATTTGGATGCCCTTTATTTCTTTCTCTTGCCTTATTCCTCTGGCTAAAACTTTTAGTACTGTGTTGAATAAAAGTGGTGAAAGTAGGTATCCTTGTCTTGTTCTACTTCTTGGGGAATGCTTTCAACTCTTTTTCATTCAGTATGATGTTAGCTGTGGATTTGTCATATGACTTTTCTTATTTTGAGGTAAGTCCCTTCTATGTCTAGTTTGTTCAGTGTTTTTATCAAAAAGGGATGCTGGATTTTATCAAATCTTTTTTTCTGCGTATATTGAAACGATTTTATGGTTTTTGTTTTTAATCCTGTTTGTGATGTATCACAATTATTGGTTTGCATGTTAAACCATCTCTGCATTCCTGAGATGAAACCCACTTGATCATGTGTATTGTCATCTTGATGTGCTGTTGAATTCAGTTAGCTAGTATTTTCTTGAGGATTTTTGCATCTATGTTCATCACGGATATTTCTAGTTTTTGTTTCACTATGTCTTTTCCTGGTTTGGGTATCAGGATGATACTGGCTTCATACAATCAGTTAGGGAAGATGCCCTCTTTTGCAGTATTTTGATATAGTTTTGATAGGATTGGCACTAATTCTTCAAATGTTCGGTATAAGTCAGCTGTGAATCCATATGGCTTTTTTTTGTTGGCATTTTGTTTAAATTACTGATTCAATCTCACTGCTTGTTTGTCTGTTCAGGATTTCTATTTCCTCCTGGTTTAGTCTAAGAGGGTTATATGTTTCCATGAATTTATCCTTTTTTTTTTTTTCTAGATTTTCAAGTTTATGTGCATAGAAGTGTTCAGAAATGATGTGAATGTCTCCGGTTTTATTTCTAATTGAGTTTATTTGAATCTTCTCCCTTCTTTTCTTGGTTAACCTAGCTAATGATCTATTAATTTTTATTTATTTTTTGCTTGTTTTGCTTTTATTTATTTGCATATGTTATTTATTGTACCTGTGAAAAAAGGAAGTTCTTATAAAAAGCAACAAAATAGGAAAAACAGGCAAATTGTCATTTCTCCTTGTAGATTATGATTTAGAATTTAGGTAAAAAAATTAAGTTTGAGAGATTTCATTTAATCTTGGTAGAGTTTTCTTCTCAAAGAACAATCTTTTTGTTTCATTGATCATTTGTATTTTTTTGTTTTAATTTCACTTAGTTCTACTCTGATCTTTATTTTTTTTCACTAACTTTGGATTTAGTTATTCTTTCTCTAGTTTCTTGAGGTGTGTAACATTAGGTTTTCAACTTGCGATCTTTCAAACTTTTTGATGTAGGTATTTAGTGCTATAAACTTTCCTTTAAGCACTGATTTTTGCTGTATCCCAGGGGTTTTGATAACTTGTGTCACTAGTATCATTTATTTCAAGGAGTTTTTAAATTTCCACCTTGATATAATTGTTAACCCCAAAATCCTGCAGAAGCAGATTAACTTCCATGTATTTGTATAGTTTTGATGGTGCCTTTTGTAGTTGATTTTATTTTATTTCACTGTGTTCTGAGAAGATACTTGATATTATTTCTTAAATTTATTGAGACTTGTCTTGTGGCCTGTCATATGGTCTATCTTGGAGATAGATGTGCTGGTGAGAAGACTGTATATTCTGAAGTTCTTGGGTAGAATGTTCCGTAATAACAGTTAGATCCATTTGTTCTAGAGTGTAGCTTAATTCCATTGTTTCTTTGACTTTCTGTCTCTGATCATCTAGTGATATCAGTGGAGTGTTAAAGTCCTGCACTATTGTGTTGCTGTTTCTTTCATTTCTAGTAGTAAATGTTTTATGAATCTAGGCAATCCAGTGTTAGGTGCATATGAATTTAGGATTGTAATATCTTCTTTTTGGATTGATTTTTGTATTTTATAATTACCTCCTTTGTCTTTTTTTTTTTTTTTTAACAGTTGTTGGTTTAAAGTCTGTTTTATGTGATAAAGAATAACTACTCTCGTTTGCTTTTGGTTTCCATTTGTATGAAATATGTTTTTCTATCCCTTTACCTTGAGTTTATATGAATCCTTACATGTTAGGGAAGTTTCTGGAAGACCACAGATATTTGGTTTCTAATTTTTTAATTTTTTATTTTGCCAATGTGTGTCTTGTAAGTGGAGAATCTGGGCCATTTACATCAATGTTTATTGATGTGAGGTACTGTTCTAGTCCTCATGTCAGTTGTTAGCTAGATGCTTTGTTTTCTTTATTGTATTATTGTTTTATAGACCCTGTGAGTTTTATGCTTCCGAAAGATTTTATTCTGGTTCAGGATTTAGAACTCCTTTCAACATTTTAGGACTGGCCTGGTAGCGATGGATTCCCTCAGTATTTGTTTGTCTGAAAATGACTTTCTCCTTCTTTTATGAAATTTAGATTTGCTGGTTAAAAAAATTCTTGGCTGACAGTTACTCTGTTTTAGGGGGCTAATGATGGAATCCCAATCCCTTCTGGCTTGTAAGGTTTCTGGTGAGAAGTCTGCTGTTAATCTGATAAGTTTTCCATTTTAGGTTACCTGGTGCTTTTTTCTCACTGCTCTCAGAATTTTTTCCTTCATGTTGACTTTAGGTAGCTTGATGACACTATGCTTTATTGAAGTCCTTTTTTGTAATGAATCTCACAGGAATTCTTTGAGTGTCTTTTATTTGGATATCTAAATCTCTAACAAGGCCAGGGTGATTGCTAATACTGAGTATCAACTTAATTGGATTGAGGGATGCAAAGTATTGTTCCTAGGTGTGTCTGTGAGTGTGTTGCCATAGAGGATTAACATTTGAGTCAGTGGACTGAGAGAGGCAAACCCATCCTCAGTTTGTGTGGGCACCATCTGATCAGCTGCCAGCATGGCTAGAATAAAGCCAGCAGGAGAAGATGAAAGAGCAGAATGGCTGAGTCTTCTGGACTCCATCTTTCTCTTGTGCTGGTTGTTTCCTGCCCTCAAATACCAGACTCCAAGTTCCTGAGCTTTTGGACTGGTGTAGGCTGCACTGAAGGCTGCACTGTTGGCTTCCCTACTTCTGAGGTTTTGGGACTCACTTGGATCCACAACTGGCCTTCTTGCTCCTCATCTTGCAGATGGCCTATCATGGGACTTGACCTCATAACCATGTGAGTCATTTCTCCTTAACAAACTCCTTTTCATATATACACATATCCTATTAGCTCTGTCCCTCTAGAGAACCCTGACTAATACAGCCAGAGATGAGCTCCTTGTATTTGGATATCTAACTCTCTATCAATGCCAGAAAAGTTTTTCTCAATTATTCCCTCAAGTAAGTTTTTCAAACCGTTAGACTTCTCTCTCAGGAACACCAGTTATTCCTAGGTCTGGTCACTTCACATGATCCCATATTTCTTACCTATTTTATTTCCTTTGATTCTTTATTTTTGTCTGCTTAGGTAAATTTGAAAGCCTAATCATCAAGCTCTGAAATTCTTTGTTTCTTTTTTTTTTCTTCTTTTTTTTTTTTGAGACTGAGTCTTGCTCTGTCACCAGACACCAGGCTGGAATGCAGTGGCACGATCTCGGCTGACTGCAACCTCTGCCTCCTGGGTTCAAGCAATTCTCCTGCCTCAGCCTCCAGAGTAGCTGGGACTACAGGCCCGTGCCACCATGCCCAGCTAATTTTTGTATTTTTTAGTAGAGACGGGGTTTCACCATGTTGGCCAGGATGGTTTCGATCCCTTGATCTCGTGATCCACCCGCCTCGGCCTCCCAAAGTGCTGGGATTACAGGCGTGAGCCACCGCGCTCAGTCTGAAATTCTTTCTCAATACTTGCTCTAGTCTTTTATTTACTTTCCACTGCGTTTTGTAATTTCCTAAATGTGTCTTTTATTTCCAGAAGTTCTGATTGTTTTTTCTTTAAAATATCTATCTCTTCAGAAAATTTTTCATTCAGATCCTGAATTATTCTTAAATTTCTTTATGTTGGTTTTCACTTTTTTCACTTTTCTCTGGTATCTCCTTGAGTTGCTTTATAATAACCTTTTGAATTTATCTGTTGTTTCAAGGATTTCATCTTGGTTTGGATTCATTGCCAGAGAGTTACTGAGATCTCTTGGAGATGTTACAGACTTCTGTTTTGTCATATTACCAGAATTATTTGTCTGGTTCTTTATTTGGGTAAACTATTTCTTCTAATGATTCTTGAATTTGTTTTTGATTTTTTTAATAAAATATTCCTTTCCCCCCCTTAAGGATATCACTTTAATGTTTACAGTTTTTTGTAGCCAATTCAGCTTTTGGTGCTTTCAAGGGTGAAGGGTGAAGACTGTATTGTATGAATTCCTTGGTTATAATAGAGTCTCTGTATGATGGCTTTCTCAGATAATTGTTGTAGTGGCCATATGCTCAGTATGTGAGCAGGTTCACTGTCTTCTATGGGATCAGAATGGCAGAGGTCTCTTGAAGCTTAGCTCATTTGCTCACGGTGTCAACTTTTTAATTTGTTTTTTCTCCACTGTTTTATTATCTGGATTGAATAGTTCAGGCTTGAATAGTTCACCTCCCAGGAAGAGGAGGTATCCCTGGCTAGAAACCAGTTAGTGGTGGCTAAATCAGGTTAGCAAATGCAATACCCAATGGTGGGTCGATGTCACCAGTGGCTGGAGGAGCTCTCATTGAAACACACTGGGGCCTTATCAGGGGGATTAGTGGGAGCCAGCTAAGTTCCCCTGCCAGGCCAGCAGAAAAGCAATCTACTACTCAGACACACTCCTGACCCAGTGTTCCAGCTATTCAGATCAGACAGGCACCTCTTTTCATATGCAGAAATTTGGCATTCCAAGTGGAGAGGAGTTGTGACTGTACCTCTTATTCAAGCCAGAATCTCCATCTGTGGAGATGCAGTCACCCTGAAGTGTTTCAAAAGTGTTGCCTATAGGTGTGCCCATACTGAAAACTCCCATGAGAGAAACCCCAGTTGTTTCTGCTATAGTAGATGAGGTTGAAAAGAAGTCTCTTTCTTCAAGATTCTTCATGAGCAGCAAGGCTGCCTGTTAGCGTATAGCTGCAGACTTTCCCTGCTGAGCCCAGCACTGCACCTGTGCCTCTGATGAAAGAAACTTTTCACCAGAAGAAAGATCTGAGACTCAAGATCTGCCATCCCGATTCCTTTGTCTCAAAGGGTATCCCCTTGATATGTTTCCCTCTCTCTTTCTCCAGGAGTAGGAGTCCCTGAGGGCCAGACTACTATGAATACTGCTGTTCCTCTGGGTCTAGCCACCAAGTAGGGCTGCGACACTCCAGGCTGGTGCTGGGGAATATCTGAAATGGATCCAGTGAAGTGACCGGTCCTTAAGTCTCCCAGCAGTGAGTACCAGCATCTACTCTGATAGGGGTGGTAGGGTAGTGATGTAGCCTCTGTGAGATTAGGTGGTTGTAAATAGCCTTAGTGTGTTGGCTTTCTCAAATGCTTGTTGTATTGGTAATAAACTGGTTACATGGACAGACTCAGACCTCCTAGTTAGCCAGGGTGGTGCAGGCAATGGTGATGGCTAAGGTCATGCACAAGTTTTCTCCTTCCTGGGTACAGTGTTGCTCTATTGAGGCTGTAATCACTTTGTCACTTGGCCTCCAGCCAGGAGGTAATGTTTGCAAAAGAGCACGAGCTGTGGTAGAAGTGGTGGGATTTGTGCTTGCCTTATGTTACCCAGGGGATGTATCCTGGTCTCTCAGGTGATGGGTGGGGCTACAGGGCTCCCAAAAGTTTCCGTTCTTTGTGTTAACCTACCAGGGTGGGTGAAGGGGCAAAGCCACGTGTGGGCTGGGTCAAGCAGATCTGCTGGCTGTCCACATGGAGGGTAAGTAGAGGCCCCTGTGGGCATGGGGGCAGGGGCAGAAAGTTCTCTGGCCACTGGGATAATGTTTCAGGAAGGGGTGTAGCTGCTTCTGCTGTACAGAAGAGTTCATGCAGGGAGTGGGGTATAGCAGGTGGCAGTAAGCCTCACCCAACTCCCAAACCCTTGACAAGGCAGGTCTCTCTTCGGCAGTGTTTGCCAGCAGCAGCTAGCTAAATTCCAGGCCATCTATGCTCAGAACTGAAACAGACAAGGCCATAAGCCTTCCCTTAGAAACAGAAACTGTGGCTTTCAGGCCATGCCCCTCCTCGGCTGCCTCCAAAGCTGGGGTGCCCAGCTCCTGTGCCTGTGGCTACAGCGCACTGCTTCCCACTTACTTGCCAGTTCTGGCCAAGGGAGTTCATTCCCACTTTGAAATTATATTGTGAATTTCATTTGGGAACTTCTTTCAACCTGTGACTACTGCCTGTGTTAGTTGGGAGATTTATGTGAGGTTCCCTGTGATGCAGAATAGGGAATGGTTTCCCTTGGTCCAGGCTGGAGACTGGGAATGTGCACAAGGCTGTTCTCATTGCTCCTACTTTTGTATTCCCCAATGCTCCCTATATCAGTTCCAGCACTGGATAGGGTTAAGGCCTTCCCCCATGGACTGGATCGCCAGATTCCCTGGTAGGGGTGTATAACCTGGAGGCAAACTCTCCCCCTTCACACTCTGGGAACTTAGTTCTTCACCTGGCTTATGGTGTAGGCTGCAGCCTGCTGCTTCTTTCAGAGATTTTGGTTTTGTCTCTTTTTCCTAAGTTCCTGCATTGTTTCTTGGAAAAAATTTCAGAGTATAAATATCTGCTTACCACTTTAACTTTCCAAATGGGAAAGGCATGCTAACACTACCTCTAATCTGCCATCTTTAAAATTGTTTTAATAAATGAATCCCACATTACTCATTTGCTGATGGACACTTAGGTTGCTTCCAAATCTTGGCTATTATGAATCATGCTGCAACAAACATAGGAGTTCAGTTATTGTTTTGATAGACTAATTTCTTTTGGGTATATACCCAGCAGTGGGACTCTTGGATCATACGGTAGCAATGTGTTTGGATATTCTCCAAAAAACTAAAAACTATTCCCATGGTAATTGGGCTACTTTACGTTCCCACCAACAGGGTAGCAGGGTTCCCTTTTCTCCACATCTTCACCGGCATTTGTTATTGCCTGTCCTTTGGATAAAAGCTATTTTAGTTGAAGTGAGATGATATCTCATTGTAGTTTTGATTCACATTTCTCTGATGTTCAGTGATGCTGAGCACCTTTTTATACACCTGTTTGCCTTTTATGTTTTCTTTTGAGCTATTCAGATTTTTTGCCCATTTTTAAATTGGATTTTTAGACTTTTTCCTATAGCATTGTTTGAGCTCCTTATATATTCTGGCTATAAATCCCTTGTGAGATAAATAGTTTGCAAATATTTTCTCCCATTCTGTGGGTTGCCTCTTTGATTCCTTCAATAAAAAACGTACAACAGATTTGAACAGATACTTCACAAAAAAAGATTTATGGGTGGCAAATGAGCACATTAAAAGATATGGAAAACTGGCTGGGACACTCAAATATTCCCCTCTCGTATTTCCAGCCATTTCCCCACCTTACCAGCGACTTTGACAGTGGCAAGTGCTCACAGGACTCCTGAGGCTGAGGTGCATTCACGAAGCTCTGATGGTCAGGCTGAGCTGGCTGGGGAGGCAGCCCTGCCACATAGTTGCCAAGCCCCTTCACTCCCAGAGCCTGTGTCCTTACGACAATATGTTCATCTCTTGGACCAGATGATGTGAGGTTAGGCTCTTCCAAGGTGATCCTAGGTTGGCTGTGGACACAGTGAGGATTTGCTTGCTTTGGTTTCTTAGTGGTGATTTCTCTACTCGTGGTTGTTCATGTCTCAGGAAAACCTGGAAAACTTAAAATGAATGGAGAGAATGGGTCTCTGGTCAAGAGTAGAGGATCACGATGGTTCTCAGTTTGCTGTCATCTAGAAAACTCAGATGTCACTCATTTCTAAATTGCCTCTGTCTTAGACTTGAATCAAGGGAGGAAAACATAACATTCTGTGACAGTGAGTACCAACAGGGAAATGTCAAGAGAAAAGATCTCATGTAAATAGTGACACAATTTTCTCAAAGAAGGCAATTTGAGAGAACTTAGTGGAATTCCGACAGAATGATTGGGTGCAAATGTGCATATGGCTCCAACATTGCATTTCTCATTCACACCTTTGTGCCATCTCCCAGAAACAGGGAGTGTAACTGTAATCTCCTAATAAATATGTGTTTTTCATGTATTGCAATCCTTCAGTTAGATGCTGTACCTTACTCTTTAACTTGAATTCCATTTCCTGGCTATGTTTGTAGGTGGCACACTATTGAAACGCAAAGAGGCTTTTCCAAGTATATAACCCTATGCAATTGCTTTCTTTCACCACTCATGTTAATGGAAACTTGTTTTGTTTTCTATGGGACTTGGGGTTGGTTTTGCTTTTTTTTTTACTTTGTCTTTCATGAAAGAAGCCAAGAAATTTTAAATGGTGTACATTGAAGACCCAAGATTACCAGTCTAGCAGCAGCTCTGCCTGATTCTCTGTTCGACACATTTGACAATTATCTCCCTTTATGGATTAGAGAAAGCATATCCTTCTCAGCAAGTGATTCAGTGAAACTTCCATTAGTGAAAGAGGCACTTTGTCACAGGAGCAGAAGTGTTCTTGCCACAGTGGAAAGGAAAAGATGCGTAACTCCTCATATTAAAACAGAGGCCTTCTTTAAATGGTAAAGAAAGAAGAGGTGGTAGAGAAATTGGAAGCCTTCTGAACTGTTAAGAACGGTGCAGCCACTATGGAAAAAGAGTATGGCAGTATCTCACAAAATAAAAAATAGAACTACCATATGACCCAGCAATCCCACTTCTGGGTATATATCAAAAAGAACTTTTAAAAAAGGGTCTGCAAGAAATGTACACACTCGCCATGTTTATTGCGGCGTGATTCATAATAGCCAAGAGGTGGAAACAATCCCATGTCTATTGACAGATGAACAGATAAACAAAATGTAGTGTACACATGCAATGGAATATTATTCAGCCTTAAAAAGGAATAAAGTTTGGATACATGCTACAACATGGATAAATCTTGAGGACTTACGATAGCGAAATAGGCCAGTGACAAAAAGGCAAATACTGTATGATTCCATTT
The DNA here is from genome assembly GCA_004027835.1 of Alouatta palliata. Lineage (NCBI taxonomy): Eukaryota > Metazoa > Chordata > Mammalia > Primates > Atelidae > Alouatta > Alouatta palliata. The sequence goes on along the minus strand of PVKV010027508.1, from coordinate 14,602 downwards.
ATAAGAGGTATATAAATTAGCTGAATTCATAGAGACAGGAAGTAGAATGGTGGTTGCTGGGGACTTGTTTTGTAATGGGTAGAGAGTTTATATGCAAGATTAAGAAGTTCTGGAGATCTATTTTTACAACAATGTGAATGTGCTTAACGCTGTGGAACCATATACTTTAAAATTATTAAGATGGTAAATTTTATGTTATGTGTTTTGTGGAGTTTTCATTTCTGGAAGTGGAGGAAATAAGAACAAATTGTTTACTTGCATTTTGTTCTTACTATATTGACAATCAATAGTCACTCACTCCATGAGTAACTTCAAAGAAACAGGTATCTCTGAGCTTACAGCTCCAAGCACAAGAACAGTAAAGAATCCTCGAAGAAGATAAAACAGTTCTATGGTCTCTGAACAAAGTTTCCAATTTCTAGGGCATTGAGGGTGCTGAATTTTATATACAACAGGCTTGTCTCATACAATTGTGTCATTGTCTTTTTTTAAAAAAATAGTCTATTTTTGTTTCCATGTTCCATTTGTATATATTTGTTAGAGTTAGTTCCTTCCCTGGAGAAGAGCTGGGTATCCCATAAATTTCCTGGTCACACTTACGTAACAAATCTTGCAGTTATTCTAAGTTTCAGCACAGACTTCAGAAATTGTAAGCCCAGTACCCTGTAATCAAAACTATGAACTTGATTTAAAATGGAGGCATCCCCCCATGCCAAGCTTGGGTCAGCTCCAAGTAGAAAGCAGAGGGCGATCATCAGTAGTTTCTCTCTCCCTTCCTTAGAGCTATTCTACTCATCTCACCTCAGCTGCTAAGCTCAGTTCATCCTTCCAGGCTTGCTGTTGCCAATGTATAACTAATGAAGCACTTTTTAATGAAAAAAATCACCAACCTAGGATGATTTCTGTCACTTTGTAGGCAGGAGAGGCAGTGGTGGATAAGATCCAAAATTTGGAATCGGGGTGCTTAGCTTTGAATCCTGACTAAAATTTAGCCATGTAATCTTGGACACATTAATTTCTCCACATCTTCAGTTTTCCCATCTGCAGAATGGGCATGATAACAACAGCACTGTATCTGCTGGGTCCCCCTAGAAAAGCAGAACCAGTAGCAAATAGAGTTTTTAAAACATGTAGTAATTGAAACTGGCTTATGCAATTGTGGTGACTGGTCAAGAAAGTCCAAAACCCATAGTTGCTGTCCTACCCATGGTTGGAATTCTGCCCCTAACCCCCATGTCTCTCTCTGAAGCCTGAGCTCTGCCTTAAGGTCTATCCAAATAATCTAGGATAATTTCCATTACTTAAGTAAGGTCAACTAACTATGGACCTATTACATCTTTAAAAAAAATACTTCCATAGCAACAGATTATGACTTTCTCATTTTTCTTTTTAAAATTTATAAATAAAAATATATTAGAAACAACATGTTCTGAAATATGTACACATTGTGGGATGGCTCAACGAGCTAATTGACATATGCATTACCTCACATTATTTATTGTTTTTGTGGTGAGAACACTTCAGATCTACTCTCATCGATTTTTCAAGAATGCATTGCTATTAAGTATAGCCACCATGTGTACAATAGATCTCTTTTTCTTTTCAAACTTAAATTTGTATCCTTCGACCAGTATCTCCCTAACTCTTTCCCTGCCCCCAGCCCCTGGTGACCACCACTTTATTCTTCTACACAGAATCCACATGTGAGATCCACTCGTGAGATCATGTGATACTTGTCTTTCTGTGCCTGGCTCATTTTAGTTTGTCTTCTAGTTTCATCCATAGTGTTGCAAATTAAAGGATTTTTTTTTCTTTTTATAGGCAGAATGGTATTCTGTCGTATGTGTATATATACCACATTTTCTTATCCTTTCATCCATTGATGGGCACTTAGGTTGATTTTATATCTTGGCTAGTGTGAATAGTGCTGCAGTAAATATAGGAGTGCAGATATCTCTTTGGCATACTGATTTTATTCCCTTCAGATATATACCCAGCAGTGGGATTGCTGCTTCACAGGGTAGTTCTGTTTTTAATTTTTGGAGAAGCATCCATACTGTTTTCCATAATGGCTGTACTAATTTACATTCCCACCAACAGTGTGCACAGGTTCCCTTTTCTTGATAGCCTCAGCAGTACTTTTATCTTCTTGATAATAGTGATTCTAACAGGTGTGAGGTAATATCGTTGTGGTTTTAATATGTATTTTCTGATTAGTGATGCTGAGTGATTTCTTACATAACCATTGGTCACTTGTATGTCTGTCTTTGAGAAATTTCTATTTAGGTCCTTTGTACATTTTTAATAGGGTTATTCTCTCAAAACTGAGGGTTTTTTTTTAGTTCCTTATATATATTGGATATTTATTCATTATCAGATGTATAGTTTGTGGATATTTTCTTCCATTCTCTAGGTTGTCTCTTCACTTTCATGTCCTTTGCTGTACAGAGCTTTTTAGTTTTACATGATCCCATTTGTCTACTTGTTCTTTAATTGCCTATGATTTTGGGGTTGTTGCCAAAAGACTCAATGCCCAGGCCAATGTCATGGAGCTTTTCCTCTATTTTCTCATAGTTTTCTATAGTTTCAGGCCTTATGTTTAAGTCTTTCATTCATTTGCAGATTTTTTATATGCTATGTCTATTTTTATTCTTCTGCACATTGATATCTAGTTTTCCCCATACTATTTATTGAAGAGACTGTCCTTTCCCCCATTATGTGTTTTTGGCAACTCTGTCTTAAAAAATTGACTATCAATGTGTGGGTTTATTTCTGGGTTCTCTGTTCTGTTTGTGTATGTGCCTATTTTTCTGCCAATATCATGCTGTTTTGATTACTGAATCTCTACAGAATATTTTAAAAAGTTACAGAGTGTGATGCCTCCAGCTTTGTTCTTTTTGCTCAAGATCGCCTCAGCTGTTCAGGATCTTTTGTGGTTCCATACAAGTTTTAGGGTATTTTTTTTCTATTTCTGTGAGAAATGTCATTGGAATTCTAATAGAGATGGTACTGAACCTGTATATCATTTTGTGTACTATGGATTTTAATAATCTTCCAATCCATGAACACACATCTTTTCATTTGTCCTTTTAAATTTCTTTCATCAACAATTTTTTTCTTTTTGTTTCATCAACATTTTATAGTTTTCAATGTACAGATCTTTTACTTTCTTGACTAAATTTATTACTAAGTATTTTTTTGTAGCTGTTGTAAATTGGATTAGGTTCTTGATTTAATTTTTCAATAGTTACTGTATAAAAAACTACTGATTTTTATATGTTGATTTTGCATACTGCAATTTTACTAAATTTGATCTGAAAGTTTTTTGGTGGAGTTAGGATTTTATATATGTAAGATAATGTCAGCTGTAAACAGGGACAATCTAAATTGTTTGTTCTTAAGTTTTTTTTTTTTTTTTTTTGTAATATTCTTGTCTGGTTTTGGTACACACATAATGTTGCCCTCATACAATATAGAATTATTTCCTCTTCCTCAATTCTTTGAAAGAGTTTGAGAATTGGTTTTAGCTCTTCTTTAAATGTTTGGAATTCAAAAGTGAAGCCATCAGATTTTGAGGTTTTCTTTCACGGGAGACTTTTTATTACTGATTTAGTCTCCTTATTGATCTGTTGAGATGTTCCACTTCTTCATGATTCAGTCCTGGGAGGTTTTATGTATCTAGGAATTTATTCATTTCTTCTAGCTTATTTAATTTATTTTATTATACTTTAAGTTCTGGGATACATGTGCAGAACGTGCAGGTTTGTTACATAGGTATACAAGTGCCACAGTGGTTTGCTGCATCCATCAACCCATCATCTACATTAAGTAGTTCTCTTAAGGCTATCCTTCTTCAACCTCCCCATCCCCAACAGGCCCTGGTATGTGATATTCCCCTCCCTGTGTCCATATGTTCTCATTGTTCAACTCCTACTTATGAGTGAGAACATGTGGTGTTTGGTTTTCTGTTCCTGTGTCAGTTTGCTAAGAATGATGGCTTCCAGCTTTGTCCATGTCCCTGCAAAGGACATAGACTCATCCTTTGTTATGACTCCATTGGTATTCCATGGTGTATGTGTGCCACATACTTTTTACCTAGTCTATCATTGATGGGCGTTTGAGTTGGTTCCAAGTCTTTGCTATTGTGAACTGTGCTGCAATAAACATATGTGTGCATGTGTCTTTATAGTAGAATGATTTATAATCCTTTGGATATATACCCAGTAATAGGATTGCTGGGTCAAATGGTATTTCTGGATTTTCATCCTTAAGGATTCACCACACTATCTTCCTTCATGCTAAAAACTCTCAATAAACTAGGTATTGATGAGATGTATCTTAAAATAATAAGAGCTATTTATGACAAATGCACAGCCAATATCATACTGAATGGGCAAAAACTGGAAGTATTCCCTTTGAAAACAAGCACAAGACAAAGATGCCCTCTCTCACCACTCTTATTTAACATAGTATTGGAAATTCTGGTCAGGCAATCAGTAAAGAGAAAGAAAGCGTATTCAAACAGGAAGAGAGGAAGTCAAACTGTCTCTGTCTGCAGATGACATGATTGTACATTTAGAAAACCCCATAGTCTCAGCCCCAAATCTCTCTCTCTCTTTTTTTATATATATTTTTTATTGCATTTTAGGTTTTGGGGTACATGTGAAGAACATGCAAGATTGTTGCATAGGTACACACATGGCAGTGTGATTTGCTGCCTTCCTCCCCATCATCTATATCTGGCATTTCTCCCCATGCTATCCCTCCCCGACTCCCCACCCCCTGCTGTCCCTCCCCTTTTCCCCCCCGACAGACCCCAGTGTGAGATGCTCCCCTCCCTGTGTTCATGTGTTCTCATTGTTCAACACCCACCTATGAATGAGAATATGCGGTGTTTAATTTTCTGTTCCTGTGTCAGTTTGCTGAGAATGATGGCTTCCAGGTTCATCCATGTCCCTACAAAGGATGCAAACTCATCGTTTTTGATGGCTGCATAATATTCCGTGGTGTATATGTGCCACATTTTCCCTATCCAGTCTATCATCGATGGGCATGTGGGTTGGTTCCAGGTCTTTGCTATTGTAAACTGTGCTGCAATGAACATTCGTGTGCATGTGTCCTTATAGTAGAATGATTTATAGTCCTTTGGATATATACCCAGTAATGGGATTGCTGGGTCAAATGGAATTTCTATTTCTAGGTCCTTGAGGAATCGCCACACTCTCTTCCACAATGGTTGAACTAATTTACACTCCCACCAACAGTGTAAGAGTGTTTCTATTTCTCCACATCCTCTCCAGCATCTGTTGTCTCCAGATTTTTTTAATGATCGCCATTCTAACTGGTGTGAGGTGGTATCTTAATGTAGTTTTCATTTTCATTTCTCTAATGACCAGTGATGATGAGCATTTTTTCATATGTTTGTTGGCTTCATGTATGTCTTCTTTTGTAAAGTGTCTGTTCATATCCTTTGCCCACTTTTGAATGGGCTTGTTTGTTTTTTCTTATAAATCTGTTTCAGTTCTTTGTAGATTCTGGATATCAGCCCTTTGTCAGATTGGCAGACTGCAAAATTTTTTTCCCATTCTGTTGGTTGCCGATTCACTCTAATGACTGTTTCTTTTGCTGTGCAGAAGCTGTGGAGTTTGATTAGGTCCCATTTTCTATTTTGGCTTTTGTTGCCAATGCTTTTGCTGTTTTGGTAATGAAGTCCTTGCCTACGCCTATGTCCTGAATGGTTTTGCCTAGATTTTCTTCTAGGGTTTTTATGGTGTTAGATCTTATGTTTAAGTCTTTAATCCATCTGGAGTTCATTTTTGTGTAATGTGTCGGGAAGGGGTCCAGTTTCTGCTTTCTGCACATGGCTAGCCAGTTTTCCCAACACCATTTATTAAACAGGGACTCCTTTCCCCATTGCTTGTTTTTGTCAGGTTTGTCAAAGATCAGATGGTTGTAGATGTGTTGTGTTGCCTCGGAGGCCTCTGTTCTGTTCCATTGGTCTATATTTCTGTTTTGGTACCAGTACCATGCTGTTTTGATTACTGTAGCTTTGTAGTATAGTTTGAAGTCCGGTAGTGTGATGCCTCCCGCTTTGTTCTTTTTGCTTAGAATTGACTTGGCTATGCGGGCTCTCTTTTGGTTCCATATGAAGTTTAAGGTGGTTTTTTCCAGTTCTGAGAAGAAGGTCATTGGTAGCTTGATAGGGATAGCGTTGAATCTGTAAATTACTTTGGGCGATATGGCCGTTTTCACGATATTGATTCTTCCCAGCCATGAACATGGAATGTTTCTCCATCTGTTTGTGTCCTCTCTATTTCATTGAGCAGTGGTTTGTAGTTCTCCTTGAAGAGGTCCTTTACGTTCCTTGTTGGTTGTATTCCTAGGTATTTTATTCTCTTTGTAGCAATTGTGAATGGCAGTTGGTTCTTGATTTGGCTCTCTTTAAGTCTGTTATTGGTGTATAGGAATGCTTGTGATTTTTGCACATTGATTTTGTATCCTGAGACTTTGCTGAAGTTGCTTATCAGTTTCAGGAGATTTTGGGCTGAGACGATGGGGTCTTTTAGATATACAATCTTGTCATCTGGAAATAGAGACAATTTGACTTCCTCCTTTCCTATTTGAATACCCTTTATTTCTTTTTCTTGCCTGATTGCTCTGGCTAGAACTTCCAGTACTATATTGAATAGGAGTGGTGAGAGAGGACATCCTTGTCTAGTGCCAGATTTCAAAGGGAATGCTTCTAGTTTTTGCCCATTCAGTATGATATTGGCTATTGATTTGTTGTAAATAGCTTTTATCATTTTGAGATACGTTCCGTCAATACCTAGTTTATTGAGGGTTTTTAGCATAAAGGGCTGTTGGATTTTGTCAAAGGCCTTCTCTGCATCAATTGAGATTATCATGTGGTTTTGTCTTTGGTTCTGTTTATGTGGTGGATTATGTTTATAGATTTGCATATGTTGAACCAGCCTTGCATCCCTGGGATGAAGCCTACTTGATCATGGTGGATAAGCTTTTTGATGTGCTGTTGCAATCGGTTTGCCAGTATTTTATTGAAGATTTTTGCATCTATGTTCATCATGGATATTGGCCTGAAGTTTTCTTTTCTTGCTGAGTCTCTGCAGGGTTTTGGTATCAGGATGATGTTGGTCTCCTAAAATGATTTGAGAAGGATCCCCTCTTTTTGGATTGTTTGGAATAGTTTCAGAAGGAATGGTACCAGCTCCTCTTTGTATGGTAGAATTCGGCTGTGAACCCATCTGGACCTGGGCTTTTTTTGGGTGGTAGGCTCTTAATTGCTGCCTCAACTTCAGACCTTGTTATTGGTCTGCTCAGGGTTTTGACTTCTTCCTGGTTTAGGCTTGGGAGGATGCAAGTGTCCAGGAATTTATCCATTTCTTCCAGGTTTACTAGTTGATGTGCATAGAGTTGTTTGTAATAATCTCTGATGATGGTTTGTATTTCTGTGGAATCTGTGGTGATATCCCCTTTATCGTTTTTTCTTGCATCTATTTGATTATTTTCTCTTTTCTTTTTTATTAATCTGGCTAGTGGTCTGTCTATTTTGTTGACCTTTTTGAAAATCCAGCACCTGGATTTATTGATTTTTTTGAAGGGTTTTTCGTGTGTCTATCTCCTTCAGTTCTGCTCTGATCTTAGTTATTTCTTGTCTTCTGCTAGGTTTTGAGTTTTTTTGATCTTGCTCCTCCAGCTCTTTCACTTTTGACGACAGGCTGTCAATTTTAGATCTCTCCTTGCTTCTCATGTGGGCATTTATTGCTATATATTTTCCTCTAGAGACTGCTTTAAATGTGTCCCAGAGATTCTGGTATGTTGTGTCTTCATTTTCGTTGGTTTTGAAGAACATCTTACTTCTGCCTTCATTTCATTGTTTATCCAGTCAACATTCAAGAGCCAGTTGTTCAGTTTCCATGAAGCTGTGCGGTTCTGAGTTAGTTTCTGAATTCTGAGTTCTAACTTGATTGCACTGTGGTCTGAGAGACTGTTTGTTATGATTTCCATTCTTTTGCATTTGCTGAGGAGTGATTTACTTCCAATCATGTGGTCAATTTTAGAGTAGGTGCAATGTGGTGCTGAGAAGAATGTATATTCTGTGGATTTGGGGTGGAGAGTTCTGTAAATGTCTATTAGGTTTGCTTGATCCAGGTCTGAGTTCAAGTCCTGGACATCCTTGTTAAATTTCTGTCTCGTTGATCTGTCTAATATTGACAATGGGGTGTTCAAGTCTCCCACTATTATTGTGTGAGAGTCTAAGTCTCTTTGTAAGTCATTAAGAACTTGCCTTATGTATCTGGGTGCTCCTGTATTGGGTGAGTATATATTTAGGATCGTTAGCTCTTCTTGTTGCATTGATCCTTTTACCATTATGTAATGTCCTTCTTTGTCTCTTTTGATCTTTGTTTGTTTAAACTCTATTTTATCAGAGATGAGAATTGCAACTCCTGTTTTTTTTTTTTGCTCTCCATATGCTTGGTAAATCTTCCTCTATCCCTTTATTTTGAGCCTTTGTGTATCCTTGCATGTGAGATGGGTTTCCTGGATGCAGCACACCGATGGGTTTTGGCTTTTATCCAGTTTGCCAGTCTATGTCTTTTGATTGGGGCATTTAGCCCATTTACATTTAGGGTTAATATTGTTATGTGTGAATTGGATCCTGCCATTTTGATGCTAGCTGGCTGTTTTGCCCGTTAGTTGATGCAGTTTCTTCATTGTGTTGATGCTTTTTGCCATTTGGTATGTTTTTGGAGTGGCTGGTACTGGTTGTTCCTTTCTATGTTTAGTGCCTCTTTCAGGAGCTCTTGTAAAGCATGCCTGGTGGTGGTGAAATCTCTGAGTACTTGCTTGTTCGCAAAGGATTTTATTTTTCCTTCACTTATGAAGCTTAGTTTGGCTGGATATGAAATTCTGGGTTGAAAGTTCTTTTCTTTAAGGATGTTGAATATTGGCCCCCACTCTCTCCTGGCTTGAAGGGTTTCTGCTGAGAGATCTGCTGTGAGTCTGATGGGCTTCCCTTTGTGGGTAACCCGACCTTTCTCTCTGGCTGCCCTTAGCATTTTCTCCTTCATTTCAACCCTGGTGAATCTGACGATTATGTGCCTTGGGGTTGCTCTTCTTGAGGAATATCTTTGTGGCGTTCTCTGTATTTCCTGAACTTGAATATTGGCCTGCCTTCCTAGGTCAGGGAAGTTCTCCTGGATAATATCCTGAAGAGTATTTTCCAGCTTGGATTCATTCTCTCCGTCACATTAAGGACATCTATCAAATGTAGATTAGGTCTTTTCACATACTCCCATATTTCTTAGAGACTTTGTTCATTCCTTTTTACCCATTTTTCTCTACTCTTGCCTTCTTGTTTTATTTCATTGAGTTGATCTTCGACCTCTGATATCCTTTCTTCTGCTTGGTCGATTCGGCTGTTGAAACTTGTGTATGCTTCACAGAGTTCTTGTGTTGTGTTTTTCAGCTCCATCAATTCACTTATATTCCTCTCTAAGTTGGTTATTCTCGTTAGCATTTCATCAAATCGGTTCTTAGTTTCTTTGGATTGGGTTAGAACATGTTCTTTTAGCTCACAGAAGTTTCTTATCACCCACCTTCTGAAGCCTGATTCTGTCATTTCGTCACACTCATTGTCCATCCAGCCTTGTTCCCTTGCTGGTGAGGAGTTGTGATCCCTTGTAGGAGGAGAGTTGTTCTGGTTTTGGGTGTTTTCCTCCTTTTTGCAATGGTTTCTTCCCATCTTTGTGGATTTATCTATGTGTGGTCTTTGTGGTTGGTGATTTTCGGATGGGGTCTCTCACTGGATGTCCAGTTTGTTGATGATGAAGTTATTTCTTTCTGTTTCTTAGTTTTGCTTCTAACAGTCTGGCCCCTCTGCTGTAGGACTGCTGAGGTCCACTCCTGGCCCTGCTTGCCTGGGGATCACCTGTAGCAGCTGTAGGACAGTAGGGGTTGCTGCCAGTTTCTTCTTCTGTTATCTTTGTCCCAAAAGATTACCCGCCAGATGTCAGTCTGAGCTCTCCTTTATGAGGCGACTCATTGGATATACGGGGGTCAGGGAGCTGCTTGAGGAGACAGAGTGTCCTTTATAGTAGCTCAAGTGTTGAGCTGTGAGCTCCGTTGTTCATTCAGAGTTGCTGGGCAGGTGCGTTTAAGTCTGCTGCAGCAGAACTCATAAACCCCTTTTGTTCCCCTGGTGCTCTGTCCTGGGGAGTTAGGGCTTTATTTATGAGTTTCCCTTGTGCTCCTGCCTTTTTCTCAGGGCTGCCTTGTCTAGCGATCAGGCAGCCTAGTCACTGCCTGCAGAGGCTTTGCTGAGCTGGTGTGGGCTCCGCCCAGCTGCCGTGTGAACTTCCCTGCAGTCCAGTTTATACCAGTGTAGTTAGAACTGCCTCTGCAATGGCAAACTACCTCCGTAGTGGCAGACTGCCTCAGTAATGGCGGACGCCCCTCCCCCACAGAGCTGGACCTTCCCAGGTTCAGCTGTGCTTGCTGTGAAACTCTCGATCCAGAGCGTTTTCAATGGCTGTTTTTTTGTGGAGTTGGGACCAGCCGAGCCTGATCACTGGCTCCCTGCCTCAGAGTGTTTTTTTAAGTTGAATGGTCGACTGTCTCCCAGGTGTTCCAGCCGCCTGTTGAAAAGGCACCAGGATCTGTGTGATTTCCCATGCAGTGACCCGCTGCACCTGCTGAAACCATGGGCGCTGAGTTTCGTGGCGTTTTTTTGCCTGGGAAGTCTCCTGGCCTGGCTGCCTGTTTCAGTCCCCATTTTTAATCAGATGAATGGGCGGCTCTGCCTTCCCAGAGCTTCAATTGCCAGCTAAAATGGTACCCGGACCCATGTATTTTGTATGGGGAACCGCTGCGCCTGGGCGCCGCCCAAAACAGCGGCACCGGCGAACACAGCCGCACCGGCCAAACCAGCTGCGCTGGCGACCCATGGGGCTCCTCCCCCTGGGAATCTCCTCGTCTGTGGGCAATAAAATTTCATCTGGGAATGTGGCGTCCACTCACCCTCCACACTTTCACTGGGAGCTGCAATCCTCAGCTGCTCCTAATCGGCCATCTTGGATCCTTCCTCAGCCCCAAATCTCTTTAAGCTGATAAGCAACTTCAGCAAAGTCTCAGGACACAAAATCAATGTGCAAAAATCACAAGCATTCCTATACACCGATAATAATAATAGAAAGCCAAGTCATGAGTGAACTCCCATTTCCAATTGCTACAAAGAGAATAAAATACCTTGGAATACAACTTACAAGGGATGTAAAGGACTGCTCAAAGAAATAAGAGGACACAAACAGATGGAAAACCATTCCGTTTTTGGTCATACTGCCCAAAGTAATTTATAGATTCAATGCTATCCCCATCAAGCTACCATTGACTTTCTTCACAGAATTTGAAAACACTACTTTAAATTTCATATGGAACCAAAAAAGAGCCCATATAGCCAGACAATCCTAACCAAAAAGAACAAAGCTGGAGGCATCATGCTACCCAACTTCAAACTGTACTACAAGACTACAATAACCAAAACAGCATGGTACTGGTACCACAACAGATATATAGACCAATGGAACAGAACGGAGTCCACAGAAATAACACCACACATCTACAACCATCTGATCTTTGACAAACCTGAAAAAAGCAATGGGGAAAGGATTCTCTATTTAATAAATAGTGTTGGGAAAACTGGCTAGCCATATGCACAAAACTGAAACTGGGCCCCTTCCTTACGCATTTTACAAACATTAACTCAAGATGGATTAAATATGTAAATGTAAGACCTAAAAACATACAAACTCTAGAAGAAAACCTAGGCAATACTATTCAGGACATAGGCATGGGCAAAGACTTTAAGACTAAAACACCAAAAGCAATGGCAACAAAGCCAAAATTGAAAAATGGGATCTAATTAAACTAAAGAGCTTCTGCACAGCAAAAGAAACTATCATCAGAGTGAACAGGCAAACTACAGTTTGGGAGAAAATTTTTGCAATCTATCTGACAAAGGGCTAATATCCAGAATCTACAAGGAACCTAGACAAATTTACAAGAAAAAAACAACCCCATCAAAAAATGGGCGAAGGATATAAACAGACACATCTCAAAAGAAGACATTTATGTGGCCGACAAACATGAAAAAAAGCTCATCATCACTGATCATTAGAGAAATACAAATTAAAACCACAATGAGATACCATCTCACACCAGTTAGAATGGCAATCCTTAAAAAGTCAGGAAACAACAGATACTGGAGAGGATGTGTAGAAATAGGAACGCTTTTCCACTGTTGGTGGGAGTGTAAATCAGATTACTTAATTTATTGATATGTGTTAGTATTCCCTTATGATCATTTGTATTTCTGTAGTATTGTAATTTCTCCTTTCATTTCTAGTTTGTTAATTTTGTTTTCATAAAACCAACTTAGTTTCATTGGTCTTCTGTATTGTTTTTCTAGGCTCTGTTTATTTCTTCTCTGATCTTCATTTCCTTACACTAACTTTGGGCTTAGTTTGTTCTTTGTCTAATTTCTCGAGGTGCAACTTTAGATTGTTCAAATAAAATCTTTTTGATGTATATGGTTATTGCTATAAACTTTCCTCTTGGAATTGCTACTGCTGCATCCTCTAGTTTTGGTATATTGTGTTTTCATTTTTGTCTCAAGATATTTTTTACTCTTTGTTTTAATTTCTTCATTGACCCACTGGTTGTTTGGAGTTTGTTGTTTAATTTCCATGTATTTGTGAGTTTTCCAAAATTTTTGATGACATTGATTTCTAGTTTTACACCATTGTGATTGGAAAAATACTTGATATTTCAGTCTTCCTTAATTTTAGACTTGTTTTGTGGCCTAACATGATCTATCCTAGAGAATATATCATTTGCACCTGAGAAGGATGTGTTGGCTGGAATGCTGTTGTACATGTCTGTTAGGTCCATTTGGTCGAAAGTGTAAGTTTAATTTTTTTTTTAATTGATTTTGTTTGGATGACTGTTCATTGCTGAAACTGGGGTACTAAAGTCCCCTACAGATGGATTATAGTCTGTTTCCCTTAGTATCTATTAATATTTGTTTTATATATAGGTACTCTAATGTTAGGTGCATATATATTTAAAATTGTTATATGTTCTGAATCAACTCTGAATCACTATAGAATGATCTTTGTATTGTTTTTTTTTTTAGCTTTTTACTTAGTCTATTTTACCTGAAGTAACTGTAGGTACCCTTGCTCTCTTGGTTTCTATTTGAATGGAATATCTCTTTCCATCCCTTCACTTTTAGCATATGTATATCCTTAAGTGTGACGTATATATACTAAATGTGACATACATATACCTGTAGGCAGCATATACTTGGGTCTTGTTTTTTAATCCATTCATCCACTTTTTCAATTGAATGTAATCCATTTACACTCAAGGTAATTGATAAGTAAGAACTAACCACTGACATTTTATTGTTTTCTGGTTGGTTTATAGATTCATTTTTTCTTACTACCTCCCTTGCTGTCTTCTTTTGTGTTCAGGTGATTTTTCTCTAGAAGTATGCTTTGATTCCTTAGTTTTTACCATTTGTGTATCCACTGTAGATTCCTGCTTTCTAGTTACCATGAGGTAACCATAAAACATCTTATAGTTATAACAGGCTATTTTAAGCTGCTAACAACTTAACTTTGATTGTATATGAAAACTCTACTTTTACTTCCTCTCCCTCCACATTGTGCTGTCACAATTTACATCTTATATTGTGTGTCCCTTAACAAATTATTGTATCTATTTTTAAGTATTGTCTTTTCACCTTCATACTGAAGATATCATTGATTTATACATTACCATTACAGTATTAGACTACCATGAATTTGACAATGTACTTACTTTTACCAGTGAGTTGTGTACTTTAATACATTTTCATGTTACTAGTGTCCTTTCAGCTTGAATTCCTTTTAACATTTCTTGTAAGACAAGTCTGGGAAAGTCCTTATCCCTTTCATTTCTGAAGGACAACTTTGTTGCATTCTTGTTTGTGCTTTATAATATGTCTGAATGTAATCTTCTTTGGATTGAATCTTATTGGAGATCTTTGGCTTCCCTGTACCTGTATATTTACATTTTCTGCTTTTTGTTAATCTGTCAACCTTTTTATCTTTCTTCTCCTTTTTGAACACCTACAACTTGAATATTTGCTTTTTTGATAGTGTTCCATAAATTCTGTAACCTTTCTTCATTTTTATTTTTTTTTTTATTCTCTGGCTGTATATTTTCAAATAGTCTGTCTTTGAGTTTAGATTCTTTCTTATGTTGATCAGTTCCATGGTTGATGCTCTCTATTTCATTTTAAATTTCATTCGTTGTATTTTTCAGCAATAGAATTTGTTTTTTTTAAACATAATTTTACTGTTAAATGAATAATTTTGGTTTATTTCATTGCATTGTTTATATATATATTCAAGTGTACCAAATTCCTTTAAATTATTTCGAATTATTTGCCAGGCAGCTTATAAATCTCCATTTCTTTTTTTTTTTTTTTTTTTTGAGACGGAGTTTCGCTCTTGTTGCCCAGGCTGGAGTGCAATGGCGC
>PVKV010027507.1:0-26330 GCA_004027835.1 Alouatta palliata | reverse complement strand
AAAAAAAAAAAAAAAAAAAAAAAGAAATAAAAACATCTTGATTTTCATCACACCTTTATAAAAGCTCAACTGTACTAAAAAATGCCATCATGATTCTTTATTAACTTCCTGGAATCGCTCACAGAATCCTTTATAGACAAAAACTGTGCTAAATTTAAGTTTCTTTTGAATGACCAGCCTTCTGTTATACTCGACGCAGCCTAAATCCAAGTCACCAGCGATGTTAGTGGCTTCCTGAACATCAGCATAAATTGGGTAACTTTAAAGGAACTGAAATTTCTTGTAGGTTTGATACAGGGAAATTACTCTGAAACTTTTAGATAGCAAAGTTATATCACATCCAGAAAAAAATTAAGCATGCTATAAACATGCTAATGTTTTAAAGAATTTGTTCCTGCTGGTACATTATTCGGCTTTTGTTTTAAATCTTCATTCTAGATATTAAATGTTAACTTTCTTGTTTAGAAACTGGAAGTGTCAATCAGCTTAATTAAAGTAGAATGATTCTTTGTTCAAATGATGTTTTCTTCTTTCTTCTGGTGAAAGGTAAGTGTTCTGCAAAGCAGGGGATGTCAGAATGAGAAGGAGCCTGGGATAGTACCTACGATCACTGGGCCCAAAGGCAGTGAAACTTGCTGGTACCACCAAACCCAATAATGTACAAACTAGCACAAGAGTTGTCTGACGCTCAGTCCAATGCTCTTCTCATCAACCAAGCTACCTCAACATGTCTCTTTTCCCTCAACTAGCAACAATCATCCTGGTCTTGTTTGTTCTCCCACCTCTGCTTTGTGCAGCAAAATTTTAAACAGAGGGGATTTAAATAAACAGGTTTCTAAAGATAAGAGAGCAAAAGTCAGCTTTATCTTCTATTGTGACCTGAAAGGTGGAAATGTGTTGGTGTCATTTCCCTTTTCCCCTATCTTATTCAATATGAAGGGCTCAAGCTGCCATTTCCAAACAGCCATTAAGTGTGGTATTTACGCTGGATAGCTTTCTCAGCTGCACTGAATTTCAGAATGTTTATGAAAACTCCATCCTTTATTATGAGGAGCTGAAAACAAAGAGTACTGCCATTAGGGACACAGAAAAGGCAGTCATATTTAATTCTCTAAGTGGAGAATAATTTTTCTTAAGGATTAGGGTAGATTCCAAGAACAACAGTAATTTAATTTTTGGAGCCCACGCTACACTCTGCCTTTCACTGTCAGCCTTCACATACCTTAGCCTTGTGCTGTATTAAAAAGGGCTCCCCACAACCTGGATCTCCCAAGACCACTATACAGAAGGTTTCCTTCTGATAAACCCTGGTCTATAAGGTAATGGAGTATACATCAATTAATACAGATCTCTTGCTTATCCTGGACATTACCCATGCAAGGAGATGCATAGTGCTTTTTCATGTGGACTATTTTGCTACCCCAACATTAAATGAAAATGCTTGCACTCAAATTCTAAGACAAAATCTTCTTCCTCTGAAGATTCATTAAGCCTTTGGCTTCAATCACCAATAAGAGTAAGCAGTCAAATACTTGCAGGCTATAGCAAAAGAACCATGAATTAAGAATTACCCTTCTGAATACTGAATAAATAAGCTAAAAGTGAAATCAATCTTATTTTAAGAAAGTAGCAATATCATCCCTAAACCACAAGAAGGTTAAGAGACATAGCAAAGAGGAGATGGTGGCTGGATAAATGAGCTGAATGGGGACATACAAACTCATTGCATAATCAGTGGCCCATATCAGCTGCAGATGCTAACAGACCCACAAAGGTCACCGGCTGAAAGCCTCAAGTTAAAATCTGGTTCTTCCTTCTACTCATCATGAACCAAAAAGTTTCCTAACAAAACAGAGAGCCAGGAATGTTACTGATAATCCAGGAGTTTGGAAGGATTTCTCTCCACAAGGTCAAGACAAGTCAGAGAATCAACAACCATGTCAGGACAATGATGGCTGAGTGTCCCCAGCTCACCTTCCGTAGCATGTCATTTTGCTCTACGCTGTTGATCTTGCCAGGGCTGATTTCTCCTTTCAGAGTGTATTCGAAGAACTTTCCGCTGACATTCACTAATAAGGTGCTGAAGGCCCTGTCTTCCTGAGTGCAGCTGAGTGATTTGTCACGGCCACTGGTAGCAGGGGTACCATACCTCAGGATCACCCCAACGATGAGCCCTGAAAGAGTGAGAAAAAACTCATCAGGCTTGAGGAATGATAGAGAGAGTGTGGAAACAATGGCATAGCTGATTTTCAACAACTAAGAAATGCAGCAGTAATCTTAGAAACAGGGCATGGGTATGTATTTTAGGAGAAACTGCATGGGCCTTCAGGATTGAAAGGGTTAAGCATCCATCTATTTCGGTCTGATTTAAGTTGCTCAGCCACCAGGAGGACAAGGTGGGACAGTACCTTTGGTGGTATTATGGCACTGACAGCACTTTTTTTTTGAGTGGAGTCTTGCTCTCTCACCCAGGCTGGAGTGCAGAGGTGTGACAGGGTCACTGCAACCTCCGCCTCCCGGGTTCAAGTGATTCTCCTGCCTCAGCCTCCTAAGTAGCTGGGACTGCAGGTGCCCGCCACTACACTGAGCTAACTCTTTTTTTTTTTTTTTTTTTGGCATTTTCAGTAGAGATGAGGTTTCACTACGTTGACCAGGCTGGTCTCAAACTCCTGACCTCAAGTGATCTTCCGGCTTCAGCCTCTCAAAAGTACTGGGATTACAGGTATGAGCCACCATACCCGGTCAGCCCTGGGACTGCTTTTAACACCTGAGCATGTCTCATTTCTCAGGCTTCTGGTGGAGGAAGATGTGATGACAAGCAGCAAAGATTTTTCTGGCCAGGACAGCACAAAGCAGAACTGCTGAGCTCTTTCATTTCCCCCAGCAGCATCCCCAAGCCAGTTCTGCTGCCATGTGCCAGCAAGGACCAGGCCGTTGGAATTTCTAGTTGCTATAAATGTAACTTGCTTTGCCACACATCAGAGGAAAGGAGGGAAATAGAAATTCTTTTGCTTATTTGAAGCACTGGGTATCATGAAGAAGGTTATTATACCCCTTGGGAAGTGAAACACTGCAGTGCACATTTGAGCAGTCAGGATTCAGGGGCTGGGGAGAGCTGGCTTCTTGGGGCTGTAGCTATGAGATGGCTAAGATCATCAGCTACAAGTCTGTAAGTCTTACATCCTTCTTAGTAGGGCTCTCCCAATAGGGAAAAATAAAAACAGCAAGATCATGTATAAGCATTCAATTCTGTGAATGAGGAAGGAGTGTGGCTTCCCTGGACCTGAATATGAGTCAGATGTGCCCAAGTAAAAGTGAGTGAAAGACGAAAAAAAAAAAAAAAAAAAAAACAGCCATAAATGATTATCAGACACTTTCTATAATTCTCTTAAGAGGAAAATTTCACACTTCTCTCTAAATTCAGTTCTTTGCTGGCAATATTAAAAGACAGAATGATATATTTGCTTCCCCATCTCATTTTGCCATTAATGGAGAAAGCTGCATGAGAAAAAGAACATTTACTGTCTTCCATGTGTAATTTTCTATAATGTCTCTTATCTCTGAGATATATAAGAACTCAGAAGACATTGTTGAATAGCAAATAAAATATAAAATCTAGAAAAATACAGTTCTTTAAGCCAAAATCTGTGTGTTACATTATTATTATAAATCCATATTAACAGATACTTGCAGTGTGTTGACTTGTAGTAAAACAACTTGATATTTTTACAACTTAAAAATGAGTTTCTTAATAATCTCAATTTGACCAGATATGAAACAATTTGAAAACCTTTAAAGGCATATAAGAAAAACCAGACCTTTTATTTTATTTTATTTGTTTGTTTTTTGAGATAGAGTCTCACTTTGTTGCCGAGGCTGGAGTGCAGTGGCTCAATCTCGGCTCGCTGCAACCTCTGCCCCCCAGGTTCAAGCAATTCTCTTTTCTCAGCCTCCCGAGTAGCTGGGACTACAGGTGGGCACCACCACGCCCGGCTAATTTTTGCATTTTTAGTAGAGACGGGGTTTCACCATGTTGGCTATGCTGGTCTCGAACTCTTGACCTCTGGTGATCTGCCTGCCTTGGCCTCCCAAAGTGCTGGGATTACAGAAGTGAGCCACTGTGCCTGGCCCCAGACCCTCTAAAAAACATACTTGTCATTACTAAAAAGAGATAGTGCTAGCTGGTAAATGGGCCAAAAGCAGGCACTTAAAGTCTTCAGAGCCAATCTTTTGTTCAGGTCTTATTGCTGGAATTTATATTCATTTCTTCCTGTCAGATGACAAACCAGATGACAACAGACACGGTCAGCTGGCATTTACTGAGCCCTGCTCTGCTCAGCCTTGGCAACGGATGTCCTTGCGGCCTCTTTGCCATCTTGTGGTTCAGGGTTATCTGGGTGTCTGTGCTGGTAACTGAAGTTGGGGGGTGCCTACACTGAATGGCTGCTGGCCTTGGGTCTTCATTACTGTCTTAGGAGAGGAAGGGCCCTGGAGACTTGTGGTCTGTAATCCCAATACATATTCTGTCTCACTGGCCTACCTCTTCTCCTTCACCCTGGTATTTGGCACCCTCCATTACTTGTCCCTGCACAGGAGGGTTAGAACACTTTGGTCAACACTCATAGGGTCTCTGCAAGGGAGGAGGCATCGTCCATGTGCTGTCAGGCTGGACGTCGAAGGGCACTCTCCAACCCTTCTTTTCCCCACTCTCATTGTTCTGGTAATTGTGCTGGTGATCGTGTGGAAGACCCCCATTATGCAGATAACATCTATAATGGTTTCGGTCTGCTGCATCTGCACTGCCTGGCACTGGAACTCCAGCAGGGCCTGCAATCTTTGCCGCCTGTGTACCCTTTTCTCCTTCAACATTGAACTCCACAGCTTCTTCATCCCCTATACTGCCAGGGTGCTTCCTGGGGTCGCACAGTGTCATTCCTGTGGATGAAACCATGTATGTTTCTTACACAGAACCATCTTACTCTTCCCAAACCTTCACTGGGATAACCTTCTTGTCCTGTTTGTGGGCTGCTACTCCTTCCGCCTCTGCCCATGGTGTCATGCCAAGTGTCTCAGCCTCACTGCTCATGTTTGCAGTCGCAGTGATAGTGACTGGGGCCAGCTGTGGCAGCAGTGGCTCCTTTGCAGGTGTGATGGTAATGAGACTACTGGTGGCAATGAAGCTGTTCAGGGCTCTGGGGGGGCTCTCTCTCCACTCTAGATGGAACTCTGATGCTTTTTAGTCTTATTTCACCCTCTGGTTAGACAGTTATTTTCTGATGAAGTTTTACATGACAAAGACGACTCTATAGCCCTTCAACACTCATAATACAGGATGATCTGTAGCATCTGGAGAAGGCTACCTGGAACATGATTTAGCTTAAATGTTATCAGGAAGCCAAAATAAGTCATTTACAGAGACTATCTTTCTCCTAAAAATCAAAATCTGCTTCATGTAACTCACTGTTTCTTGACCCTTCTAACCTCATTATTAGCAGAGCTAATGGAAAGACTAAAGCATACTATCAAGGGTCCTCATGATGAATAACGAAAGAGGGGGTTTATATTTGTAAACAAATTCCTCAATTACAGGAAACATTCTTCAACTCTCTTCCAGTAATCATCACCATCATATTTACAATAATCGCTGGATGATGAATTTTGTTTTTTAAAGTTGGAAAACCTTTCCTTCTCTGCCTTGGGCCCAATGCAGCCATATTAAAGATGGAAGGGAGATGGGGAAGGTGGTGATGCTGCCCCCTTGTGGTTAAAATACGGTAACACAAAACACCATAGCACAGATGAAACGTTAACACCGTCCTGATAGTTTTTACCAAAAATATATCAAGCCACAGGGCACACCACTAACTCAAGGTAGAGTTTGGGTACCTCCCCAGATATTTTAGATTCATATTTATTACCACCATATTCCATGGCATGATATTAAGTTCACATTTGGTGTTTTCCAGTTGAAGAAAGAACAGGATATTAGAACTGCAGGAGGGTAATTAGGTGAGAAAATGATAAAGACTTGGAGAAAACATGAACAGCATATTTTCATCTGCTGGCTCTCAGAGACATCCTGACAGGGAACTGTGAAGTGGTCATAGCTACAAGGAATTAAAACTTGATAGTTTTTTTTTTTTTTTAAGTTCAGTATTCCTAAAACATGATGGAGAGCAAGAGAGGCACTAATGATCTGACCACATCAATGGGCTAGTGTTCTAGATCACAACGAGAAATAACCTACTGTGTGTTTGGGCCAGGAAAAATGGCACATAAAATGTCAACTGATAAAGAGACAATCACTGATTTCACAGGTACATTACTAATGAAAGAATTGTTTTGAACTTTTACAGAAAGCAAATATAGATGAAATTCCTTTGACATTTGATATGGCTTAAAAAATTCGAGACTGTTTCAACTTGTGGGTATGAAAAAAATGCACTTGACAACTGTACTAGCACATACATAGTTTATGTGTGTGCTTATACAAAACTTGGTAATATGAGAAGGAATACAATCATGAGAGCAAAGTATTGTTTAAAAATCCCATGGGTTCATTAAAGAAACCAGCTCCCACTGGTCTGATGCCAGTTTTCCTTCTGTGGCTGAGGCTGTTGGGAGGACAGCTGAACAAGTGGACATGATGAAGTGTAATTCTAGACAGCCAGCCATGAGCTACAATTTTAAACGTCTCTGTTAATAAGCCCTTGTTCAGGAGGAGAACAGGTGTGTGGGTGCACTGTTCTTTAGTGAGATCTCATTTTCTCATATGTAAGGTACTAAAGGTAGATGATCACTTGATCAGTTTGGCCACCATTGTGGAGCTTTTTACAGCACAGTAGGGGTTGTTATGAGTTTTAAAGCTTCATCTGAAATTCCAAGAAAAGAAAGTGTATCATTTTGCATCCAGTTACACAGTCTTTGGAGATGGTGATGACTATTTCTAATTCAATGAATAAAGAGAATCCAATGGATTCCAGCAGTTGACGATGACTCTTCAGGTTTGAGGGTCATTTATATGACTTGGATTTTGAAAATGAATATTACAGCCCTTTCAATATCTTGTTCTACTTGTTCTGATACTTATGCAGCTGTGCTATTCATTGATACATTAGTTTCAAGGAGAATTCATTCAAAATATTTTTGTTCCTTGTTTTGAATATGTGGTGAAACTGAAAAACAATTTTATTAAGGTACAATTTACATACCGTAAGATTCACCTGCTTTAGAGTGTACCATGTAATAATTTTCAGTATATTCACAGAGTTGTGCAATCATCACTGCAATCTGAGTTTGGAACATTTCCATTGGCAGTCACTTCCTGTTTCCTACTCCAATCCCCAGGCAACTACTAATCTACCTTCTGTCTCTACAGATTTGCCTTTTCTGGACTTTTAATATAAATGGTGTCATACAATATGTAGCCTTTTGTGTCTGGCTTCTTTCACTTAGCATGTTTTCAAGGTTCATCTATGTTGGAGGCATGTATCAGTACTTCATTCCTTTTTATTGCCAAATAGTATTCCACTGTACCGGTGTACCCTATTTTATTTATCCATTAACTAATCAATAAATATTTGTTTCCCTTTTTTTGTTAATGTGGATAAGGCTGCTACGAACATTTGCATACAAGTCTGTGGACATGTTTTCATTTCTTTAGGGTAGATACCTAAGAATGGAACTGCTGTGTCATACGATAAATCTATGTTTAGTATTTTAGAAACTGCCAAACTACACTGGGAAAATGTATTGTTTCACATTCTCGCCAGCAACATTTGAGAGTTATAGTTTGTTTATGTGCACAGCAGCACTTCTTATTGTCTTATGATCATATCTGTTTTAGAGACTGTTCAGAGGCATCTCCTTGTAGTTTTAATTTGCATTTCCCTAATGCCTAAAGATGCTGAGCATCTTTTTATGTGCTTATAGGTCATAGTACATCTTCTTTGGTGAAGTGTCCATTCATTCAAATCTTTTGCTATATTTTAAATCAGGTTCTCTTATTGACTGTAAAAAAAATGTTTTGTTTTCTGGATAGAAGTCCCTTATTGAAAATACAATTTGAAAATATTTTCCCCAAATCTTTGATCTATTTTTTCTTTTCTTTTTAAAAATTTCTCTGATGTTGTCTTTTAAATTTTTTTCATTGTTATACAATAATTTTTTCTTTTGGTGTACAGTTCTATGAATTTTAACGCACACATAGATTCATGTAAGCGCCACTGCAACAAGGATACCAAATACCCGAAAACTCTCCTGTACTATCTCTTCACACATTCCTTCATCCTACCTATTAACCCCAGCAACTGCTGATATTGTTTTTCCATTACTAGAGTTTTGTTTTTGCAAAGTTAGATACATGGAACCATGCAGTATGTAACATTTTGAGACTGGCTTCTCTCAGTGTAACACCTTTGAGGTTCATCCAAGTATTGTGTGAATTAACACTTCATCCCATTTTACTGCTAAGCTGTATTCCATTGTATAAATGTAATAGAGTTTGTTAATCCACTCACCTACTGAGGGACATTTGGCTTGTTTCCAGCTTTTGGCTGGCACAAATAAAGCTGCCATGAACATCCATGAACAGGTTTTTATGTAACATGTTTTCATTCCTCTAAGGTAAATACTCAGAGTGGGACTGCTCAGTCATATGTGTAGCATATCTTTATGCGAAATTGCAAACCATTTCCCAAAGTAATTATGCCTTTTTTTTTTTCAGTTCTTTTTTAAAAATTTTTTTCTTTAAGTTCTGGGATACATGTGCAGAATGTGCAGGTTTGTTACATAGGTGTACATACGCCATGGTGGCTTGCTGCACCCATCAACCCATCATCTACGTATTAAGCCCCACACGCCACACTACCCCTTTCCCCCTACCCCCAACAGGCCCTGGTGTGTGATGTTCCCCTCCCTGTGTCCATGCATTCTCATTGTTCAACTCTCACTTATGAATGAGAACCTGCGGTGTTTGGTTTTCTGTTCCTGTGTTAGTTTGCTGACAATGATGGCTTCCAGCTTCATCCATGTCTCTGCAAAGGACACAAACTCATTGTTTTTTGATGGCTGCATACTATTCCATGGTGCATATGTACCACATTTTCTTTATCCAATCTACCAAAGAAATACCATTTGACCCAGCAATTCCATTACTGGGTATATGCCCAAAGGATTATAAATCACTCTACCATGAAGACACATGCACATACATGTTTACTGCAGCACTATTTATAACAGCAAAGACTTGGAAGCAACCCAAATGCCCAACTATACCATTTTTAACCACTGCCCCCCACAGCAACATATGAGGGTTCTAGTTGCTCCACATCCTCATCAACATTTGGTGTTGCCAGTACCTCTCATTTTAGCTATTCTATTGTAATAGGTGTGTAGTGGTATTTCATCATACTTTAAATTTGCATTTCCCTAATGGATAATGATGTTGAATATCTTTTTGTGTACTTATTGGCCATCCTAATATTCTCTTCGGAGAAGTGTTTCTTCAAGTTCTTTGCCCATTTTAAAAACTGGGTTGTTTTCTTATGGTCACATTTTAAGTTTCTTATATATTCTAGATATAAGTCCTTTGTCAGATACATGATTTGCAAATATTTTCTCCAGACTGTAGCGTGTCTTTTGAGCCTCTTGTTATTGTCTGCAGCAGAGCAAAATTTTTTAACTCTGATGAAATCTAATTTATCAATTTTCTTTTATTGCTTGTGGCTCTGGTGTCATATCTAAAAAACACTTGTCTAACCCAAGGTTATGAATATTTCTTATGTTTTTAAGTGTTTTATAGCCTTAATGCTTACATTTAGATCTCTGATACAATCTGAGTTAATTTTGTGTGTATCGTGTCAGGTTAAGGTCCAAATTCATCCTTTTGCATACGGATATCTAATTGCTCTAGCACCATTTGTTAAAAATGCTATCTTTTCTCCAGTGAATTCTCTTGGTACCTCTGTCGAAAATCAACTGACCATAAACACAATGGTTTATTTTTGGAGCTGGTGGGAGAAATGGGAGCTGGTGTTCACTACAGCCTATTTCACCTGCCTGTGATAAATCTTTCAGAACATGGATCAGGCAGGCATGGGAGCAATCTTAAATGCCATAGACACCATTCTTACCAAGATTCCATAGATTTTCTTTAAGAAATGTCCCTCAATTTATTTGACCTTTTGTCAACTTCTGGAGACTAAATGGTTATTTTTGACAACTTAATCCAATTTTATTGCTGTGTTTTGGGAAGATGATTCATTGAGCTCTTACATAGCCATTCTGGAAGTCCTCCCATGAGCATGAATAACAGAATTCTTACTTGCTTTTTATATCTTGCTATATTTTATAAACATATAAGAAGCAAACATTTACTGAAAATGTTTGCTTTTGCATATTGTAGCAAATTAATTCTAAGGCATTATTTGTTGCTATTTACCAATTTTGCTGATATATGTATTTTGTCTGGTAGTAACTAGGCAGCATAATGAAGAAGAATTTGGTAGATTCAGTGACAGAAGACCTGGATAGGTAACTTTACTTTCCACCTAGCTACAATCCAGCACAAAGTACCTCTCCGCGGCTCATTTCTAAAAGTGAGCTGTTGTAAGAATGTAGTGAGAACATGCATATGTCAAAACCCTTTATAAACTGTCAAAAGCTGTACAAATGCTGCTTTTTATGAGCCCTTTAGAATTAGTTATTTGTCTTTGCATCATCTGTTGCTATAAAAATAGTGCATATTGGGGACGGAGGTTAGGAAGACAAGTGATATGTGGGATGGAGCAAAATAGAAAAAAAAAATCTCTAAAAAGTAGCTACAGACTCCCTATTTTTGAAGTCGCCCTGTCCAGCAGAGGCACAGGATACCATAACTTCCTTATTTGTCCCTGTAGCAGCTTCCCAGGTGCCTGTAAAATGAGCACTTCTACAGCAATTTTATATTTATATAGGGTTTTGACCAGAGGAACATTTCAAGGGTAGGCATAATTGTCCTTGTATAAATGCTGATTTTATTTAGAAGATTCTCCCAGGGATTTAGCAAAACACACAATGACAGTAATAAAACAGTATCATCATATAATGTATCATCTTTGTGGCACTATAGATTGGTAAACAGACAAGCCAAAAAGTAAGCAACTTTATTCTATCAGGTATCTTTTAATAAGAATTAAGAGACTGCAAAAAGGACAGGCTTCATGGAGCTAGCAACCTTACCATTAAAAATTTCCATTAAAACAGGAAATAAGTGCCTGCCACATAATGGGCTTAACCTGAAGTGAGAAACATAAGCCATTGATTTTATTGCTCAATTTCTCTAATGCATTCAGGTCGCTTAAAAATCAGATGACCTGCATGGCATCATTAGGAAAAATCTTTCAGAATTGCTTGAGATTCAGCATTGGTACTGAACGATCTGAGTGTGATATGAAGCCTACCACAAACAGAACCACAGGTCCTGCCTGCTTGTCCAAGGAAAATCTATCCTCTTGTGTTTCCTACATACCTAAGGTATGCCTACAGTTGCCCCACACTCATTTTGCCCAGATCTCATGGCACTACAAAATGCCACATTTGGAAGGGACAATACAAGTCCAATTATCCATCACATTTATAAAACACTCTGTCCAACAGCAGACAGGTCTTACACTGTGGTATTCAGAGTCATCCTGGAGAACCAATTAAAGTAAGGTGCCTAGAGTCTCTCCTGTAACTTCTCATCCTGCAAGTCTAGGGAGTATGTGAGGTATTTAGATTTGAAGAAGTTCCATATCTGATTTCAGTGCATGCTCAGAAATGAGAACGAATGGTCTCTAAGCTTCTCACCATGATATTCTACGGCTCTTGTTTAAATACAGACAGTGAGGGGGCTCACCATCTTCCAGGTCTATCCTTTTTGCAGTAGGGCAGCACAGGCTCTCTAAATGGAGTCAAAGTTTGTTTCCCTGTAGCTTCTGCCCACTGATCTTGGGCCCCTCTATTAGGACCACTAAGAAGCCATACCTCTCCAAGCTCTGGATTCCCATCTCATCAGAATTTTCTAAGTGCCAGTTGTATGAATAAATCTAAATTGTACAAACAAATACTCTTTCTGTGAAAAATGAATGACTAAAATGTGAGATTTATACACTGAAAATTATAAAACACTGCTGAGAAAAATGAAATGACCCAAATAAATGGAGAAACATCCCATAGTCATAAATTAGAAGACTCAATATAGTTAACATGACAATTCTCCCCAAACTGATCTATAGAATCAATGCAATTCCTATCAAAATTTCAGCAAACTTTGGTGGAAATTGACAAACTGAGCCTAAAATGTACATGCAAATGCAAATTGCCCAGAAGATCATAAATTACCTTGAAAAATAACAAAGTTGGGTAAGTTTCACTTCCACATTTCAAAACTCACTACAAAGACAGTATGGTAGTAGTATAAGGATAGACACATAGCTCAATGGAACAAAACTGAGGGTCCAAAAATAAAATGGTATGTTTATGGTTAATTGATTTTCGATAAAGATGATGATGTAATTCAATTGAGGAAAAGACAACCTTTTCAACAAATGGTGCTGAGACAACTGGAGATCTACATGCATAAAGATGAACTTAGACCCCGACCTCATACTATACACAAAAATTAACTCAAAATGGGTCAAAGAACTAAATCTATGAACTTAAAATTATACAACCTTTAGAAAAAAAGCCTAGGGGAAAAATCTGTGAAATCTTAGGTTAGGCAAATTTTTCACTGATATGATACCAAAAGCACAAATAATAAAATAAAAAATTGATAATTTGAATTTTATCAAAATTCAAAACTTTTGTGCTTCAAAAGACATTATTTGGGAAGCCAAGGTGGGAGGATCACTTGAGGCCAGGAGTTCAAGATCAGCCTGGGCAACATAGCGAGACCTCACCTCTACAAAAGAATTGTAACATGGATGGAGCTGGAGGCCATTATCCTAAGCAAAATAAGGCAGGAACAGAAAAACAAATACGGCATTTTCTCACTTATAAGTGGGAGCTAAACACTGAGCACATATGGACATAAACATGAGAATAATAGATATGATGTACTACTTGGGTGGAAAGATGGGGAATGGGTTGAAAAACTACCTATTGTGTACTATGCTCACTACCTGGTGCAACATACTCATTTAACAAACCTGCACATGTACCCCCTGTATCTAAAATAACAATCGAATTAAAAAAAAAAAAAGACTGGCTGGGTGCGGTGGCTCGCATCTGTAATCCCAGCACTGTGGGAGGCCGAGGTGGGTGGATCACGAGGTCAGGAGATCGAGATCATCCTGGCCAACATGGTAAAACCCCATCTCTACTAAAAATACAAAAATTAGCTGGACGTGGTGGTGCGCACCTGTAGTCCCAGCTACTCAGGAGGCTGAGGCAGGAGAATCGCTTCAACCCAGGAGGCAGAGGTTGCAATGAGCCGAGATCGCGCCACTGCACTCCAGCCTGGGTGACAGAGAGAGACTCTGTCTCAAAGAACAAAAACAAACAAACAAACAAAGACTGAGGTGGGAGGATCACTTGAGTCCAAAAGTTTGAGGTCACAATGAGCTATGATCACACCACTGCACTCCAGCCAGTGTGACAGAGCAAGACTCTGTCTCTTAAAAAAAAAAAAAAGGAAAATTCAAGTATAACCTTAAGACTGAACATGAAAAAAAAAAAGCAAAACAGGAAAAAAAAAATGGAAAAAAAAAGACATTATTAAGAAAATGAGGAAAAAATTGCAGACCACATATTTGATAAAAAACTTGCATTTAGGATATATAAATATATAACTCCATAATAAAAAATCAATTTTAAAATGGGCAAAAGATTAAAATAGCCATTTCACCAAAAGAAATTATGAATGACAGCCGGGCACAGTGGCTCACACCTGTAATCCCAGCACTTTGGGAGGCCGAGGTAGATGGATCACGAGATCAAGAGATTGAAACCATCCTGGCCAACATGGTGAAACTCCGTGTCTACTCAAAATACAAAAATTAGCTGGGTGTGGTGGTGCACACCTGTAGTACCAGCTACTTGGGAGGCTGAGGTAAGAGAATCACTTGAACCTGGGAGATGGAGTTTGCAGTAAGCTGAGGTCGTACCACTGCACTCCAGCCTGGCGACAGGGTGAGACTCCGTCTCAAAAAAAAAAAAAAGAAAGAAATTATGAATGACTTCTAAGCACACAAAAAGATGGTCAGCATTATAGATCATTCAGGAAATGCAGATTAAAACCATAATGAAATACCATTTCATGCCCACTAGAATGGCAGTAATCAGAAATACAGATACTAACATACGTTGGTAAGCATGTGGCAAACCTAACCTTTATACATTGTTGGTAGGAATGTATAATTGTGCAGCCACTTTGGAAAACAGTTTGCAGTTTCTTAAAAAGTTAAAAATAATCTTACCATACAACTCAGCAATTTACACTCTACCCTAGACTAGAACTGAAAACAGATGTCCACACAAAGATTTGCAGACAAATGTTCATACTACCATTATTCATAATAGCCAAAAAATGAAAACAATCCAAATGCCCATCAATTGATGAATGGATAAACAAAATGTGGTCTATCCATATAGCAGAAAAAGGAATGAACGCTTGATACATGCTACAATATGGACAAACGCAAAAGATATTACACTAAGTATACATGCTCAGTGAAAGCCAGTCACAAAAATGCCACAGATTGTATAAATCCATTTACATGAAGTGTCTAGGACAGGTATATCTACAGAGATGGAAAGTAGATTTATGGTGGCCAGGGGCTAGGGCATAAAGGATCCTATTGGGATGATTAAAATGGTCTGAAATTGAATTATCATGGTCACACAACTTAGTGATTTTTGATAAAAAATCACTGAAATTACATACACGAGCACATTTTATGATATATAAATTATATGTCAATAAAGATTTTTTAAAAAAAAGAGCAAATGAGAAAAATGAATCTAGAGAGCACATGTGCTGTCCCTTCCAGTACTAGTGTTCTATACTTTTCCATTAAGTGTCTCTCAAAGTGAGAACTGAACTGACATAAGAGCAGCAGAGAATATATTTTGTAGTGCAAGGGGTACATGCATGAATATGTATATGCAGATCAAATATGCAACACAAACGTAAATCCTTCAGGACCCTGGAAGAAACACAGGGAACATACAATGACTCTCAGGAAGTGACAGCAGGTTAACTATATAGGTGGTATATTTAAATGTAACTTTATTATTATTTTTTTCAATGGGAAACACAGCCTAAATGCCACTTCCTCCAAGAGCCCCTCCCTGACTCCTTAAGCTAGGCTAGGTTTCAAGTCTTTGTAGTCCCACTGCACTATGTGCTTCCTGTTTTGTAAACATGTCACACTTTGCAATAAGCATTTGGACAGTTGGCCTGCCTAGCTGGCCCAACTGTCAGCTCCCTGGGAGGTGGGGTATCAGGGGATCTGTTGAATTCCCCTCTGTATCCTTAGCATGTGGAAGTGCCTGGCATACTAGGCACTCAATACATATTTGCTGGCTGGCAATCAGATAGAGGCTGAATTACATTCAAACATATATATTAAGAGTACCCACAGTGAAATATATAACAAGAGCTGGTATCACACTTTGGACATGAGAAAACATTTCTGACTTTAGAAAAATTTCTTTTGATCTCATTTCTCCTGTTTAATTTTTTTACTTTTATTTATTTATTTATTTGAGAGAGTCTTGCCCTGTCATCCAGGCTGGAGTACAGTGGTACAATCTCGGCTCACTACAACCTCCGTCTCCTGGGTTTAAGTGATTCTCCTGCCTCAGCCTCCTAAGTAGCTGGGATTACAGGTGCCTGCCACCATGCCTGGCTAATTTGTATATTTTTAGTAGAGACAAGATTTATCCTTGTTGTTCAGGGTGGTCTCGAACTCCTGACCTCAGGTGATCCACCTGCCTCAGCCTGCCAAAGTGCTGGGATTACAGTCATGAGCCACCGTGCCCGGCCTCTGCAGCTTTAAAATAAAGTGTCGGCTCGACTACAAATCTAAAATATTCTTAAAGCACAGATGTCCTTAAATGAAAACCCCCTTCCCACTCTCCAGCCCTGAAAAAGTACAGGTTTAGCATTACAATACATGAAAGCTTCTACCAACCAAGTGCTTAGGAGCAACCAAAAAATAAATCCATAATTCTATCCTGTGAAAGTGATTAGATATCATAACCCTAGTTTTGCTTACTAAACATAGCTCATAATCCCTATTTTTTCTTCCTTTATTTATATATTGATGAATTAATATTTCTTCATTCATTCATGCATTCAAAAAATATTTGGGTACCCACTATGTATCAGGCCCTATGGCAGAAACTGGACATATGGTACTGAAACATGTATTCTGCTGTCATGGAGTTTACAATCTGAAAGAGCAGATAAAAACAATAGTGACTGCTAGCACCATGTGCCAGGCACTGTTCTAAGCATTTTGGGCATATTAACTGAGTTAATACTTACAACAATCCTTTGAGAAAGGTGCTATGATTATTCTTATTATATTGCTAAAGAAACTAAGGCAGAAAGAGAAACAGGATTTTGCTCAAGGTTACACATAGGTCACACGCAAATGGAGGACCTGAGATTCAGTCCCAGGTTGTCTGGCTCCAGAGTCTCAGGACTGCTTGTGGCCACTGTGTCAATCCACCCCACCCGTCTTTTGTCTGGACTTCTTCAGTAACTCCTAACTGGTCGTATTGATGGAGTGATTGTGGGAGATCATAAACAGGGAAGAATTACAGATGACCACCAGGTTCCTAGCTGAAGCAATTTGGGATAAGAAGGTAACTTTTATTGAGATTAAGATACTTAAAATGCTACATTATAAAAACTGAATACAATTTTGAAAGTAGTCAAAGGATACAAAGTTTCAGTTAGATAGGAGAAATAAGTTCAAGAGATCTACTGTACAACATAGTAACTATAGTTAATAAAATGTGTTGTATTCTCAAAAATCGCTAACAAAGGGCCAGGCCCAGTGGCTCATGCCTATAATCCCAGCACTTTGGGAGGCCAAGGTGGGCGAATCACAAGGTCAGGAGTTCGAGACCAGCTTGGCCAACATGGTGAAATCCTGTCTCTACTGAAAATACAAAAAATTAGCCAGGCATGGTGGCATGTGCCTGTAGTCCCAGCTACTCAGGAGGCTGAGGCAGGAGAATTGCTTGAACCTGGGATGTGGAGGTTGCGGTAAGTTGAGATCATGCCATTGCACTCCAACCTGGGAAACAGGGCAAGACTCTGTCTCAAAAAAAAAACAAAAACAAAATTGCTAACAAAGTAGCTTTTAAGTGTTCTCACCACAAACAAGTGAAAAGTATGTAAGGTAATGCATAGGCTAATTGGCTAAATTTGGCCATTCCATAGTGTATAGATACTGCAAAACACATACATGATAAATATATACAATTTTTGTCGATTAAAATTTAATTAAAATTTTTAAAGTACATAGGACATAAATCTATCATAATAAAAGTTTGGCATTTATGGACTTGTTCTCTCTCCCAAGCCTGGGAACCCCTACTGGATATGGACACCCAGCCTGTGCCATGACTTACACTCTGGAATAGCTTAGCTGCTACCATGGATTTATATTCCAGTGCCTTAATACCTTTGTAGTGCTGAGATGTGATCTTTTAAGTATTAAGAATTAACGTATTACCTTTTCAATAATTTCTTGGGAAAGGTATTTGCATACGTTTTTGTCACTCCACTTCGTTGGACAGTAGGCAGAGAGATCCCTACTTAAAAGGGCTCAGAATCTGGAGTGTGAAGGAGAGGTACCTACTGATAACTCTTGACAATGCAATAGAAAATCTGTGACTCAGCAACCTGGGAATAGTGCTGCTCTGACAGAGGCTGAGTTTAATTAAAGAAATAACCTGCATCTATAACTCTTCAAGATAAAAGTTCTATCTCATCCCCTTAGAATAAGACACTAAAAGAATGAAATTCAAGCCCATCAGCCAAGAGTTTGACCTCCATTCCAATGCCCCTCTTCTTCAACAGCTGAAATTCCAAAGATTTAACTCAAACCAAGATGGAACAAGTTCATGTGATTCAAAATACACCACCAATTTTAAGTACTTTCCTG
The DNA here is from genome assembly GCA_004027835.1 of Alouatta palliata. Taxonomy (NCBI): domain Eukaryota; kingdom Metazoa; phylum Chordata; class Mammalia; order Primates; family Atelidae; genus Alouatta; species Alouatta palliata. The sequence continues at coordinate 8,181 of PVKV010027507.1, read as the reverse complement.
AAATACAGAATGTCACAGCTAGTAACAAGAGGGGAAAATGATTAGGTCGTATATACTTGAGAAAACTAGACATGGAAAATGTAGTTATACTGTGCCATGAAGCTCTTGGGTGAGACACCAGGAAGAATCTGCCATTGTTGCTGTGCTGCACAGCATTTCTCTATGGGGGACCACGTACCTTCTTCTGGCAGTCTTTGCAAAAAGAACATGCCCATTTTAATGTTGAATGGAAGAGGTGCTCACTGAAAACTAGAACTAAGGAGGAAAACTTGGGTTTAACAACTGAACTTTTAACTAGAGAAGTTCAATATGGTATTCAAGTGTAGGGTGATTACATTTGCCTCATTCTAGGTGGGGCCTGTGCTGGCTCAACACTCCCAGGACCTGGAGGGATTATTGCTGCCTATTCTAGGACTACAGTCTCAAGAAGTCAATTGTTGTCACACACCTAAGCCATTCTCTACTAGCTCTGCCACTAATAAATGAGACATTGTGATTGCTACCCATCTGGCTCCTTTATCTCTCAATTGCTTCAAAATTTTGGTAGAGAATTTAGAGCATCACTAATCAGACCCCTCAAGTCCTAACAATACGGAGGGCAACCCATATATACTCTTAAACACATTTTCTTTAAAATGCTTTTAAAATAAAATTCACAGGCCGTGCACAGTGGCTCATGCCTATAATCTCAACACTTTGGGAGGCTGAGGTGGGAGGATTGCTTGAGCCCAGGAGTTTGAGAACAGCTTGAGCAACATAGCGAGACCTCGTCTCTACAAAAAAAAATTTAAAAATTAGCCAGGCATGTGGTGTGTGCCTGTGGTCCCAGCTACTTGGGAGGCTGAGACGGGAGGAGCACTTGAATCCTGGAATTCAAAGCTGCAGTGAGTCATGATCGCACCACTCCACTCCAGCCTGGGTGACAGTGAGACCTTGTCTCAAAAAAAACAAAAAATTCACAGATATATTTGAACAGAAAATAACGGGAGTGCAGCAGATGCCTTGGTTAGGTCCAAGGCCCTTTGCAATTATAATACCAGCTTTCTGTTTTAAATTAGTTGTATGAATATTTGTTTCTGTCTCATACTCTGACATTTCCCCAAATCAAGGACAGTGTGCCTGTGGCTGAGTGATCACTTAACACATTGTTATTGCTGTTTTGTCTATTTCTCCCTTTAATTAAACTTATTAATCAAATCCAAGTCAGTTGCCTAAGGACTGGACTAAGAAGGTTACTGCAGTAGATGATCACAAACTTTCCTGACCTGGGTGTCACTCTTTAGAGACTCAGGCCAAGATTTTCAGCTAAACATCAGCTACGCATTGAAATAATCAGTCTTTTCTCTGAGGCTCTACCTAGAACTCTCTTTCCACTCTCTCCTCCGTAACTATCTTCACTGGGGAAAGTCTTAACCACTCTTTAAGTCACAATGCACATATCACTTGTAAGAGGGTCCTCACCAGAACTCGATCATGCAGGTACACGGATCTTGTACTTCTAGCCGCCAGAACTGTGAGGAAATGAATTTCTCTTGTTCAAGCCACTTAGTCTATGGTATTTTGTTAAGGCAGCCCAAGCTAATACCCTATCTTTTTGGGAAACTGCATGTAGCTTCTCCAGACCATCAACAACATCCCTATCGCTAACTCAGATATTAACCTCCCAACTAGTAAACATTTCTTTTGCAGATGAGAAGTTAAGGTACCATTGCTCTAACATGGGGTCCCTAACCCTTATTCAAGAGATGTTTTCAGGTTTCTTTTTCCCTTTTCCCACACCACCATCAAAATGAACTTTTGTGATCTTCCAAAGGAGACTTCTGACATATAACCTCCTAACATGAACTCCACTTTTGTAGACAGTAGTTTCCTAAGGCGGTAACCAAGAAACTACTTCACTTTGGTTCTCCCTGATTAAAACCGATGGGGCCAGATAGAAGATTAATTTTTACTAATGCTCTTAAAATATCACATACTTTGGGGAGATGCTGAAAATATGTTGTGTTTAGAAGTTTTGTCATAGGCACACAAGATATAATTTTTACTTAGATGACCAACATAACAATTCTTAAAAAGGGGGATGAAGATTTGAGTTTAAATTAACTACCAAATATACTAATATGATTACTATAAGAAGGCTACAAAGCATCCCTTTAAAATCCCTTATTATGAAATATATCAGTTACATGAAGGACTGGATATAGTACACCTCAGGGGCAAAGTATACCATAATTGGGAAGGATACATGGGGGAGTGGTTCAAAGGCACTGATAATTTTCTGTTCCTTAAGTTGGGCAGTGAGTATGGAGATGTTTATTTCATTTTTATCTGCATATAAGTTACATATACTGTTTTGTATATTTAATATATTTTACAAGAATTTATCAGGATAAAAATGGTCTACCAGACATCTGGGTGTCTACCACTCAGCTTAATCAATAGCACATTACCAAGAGAGCTAAGCATCCTCGGTATCCCTTCCCACTCAAGTCCCTTGCTTCCCATACCCCATTGTGGACACTGCTAGTCTGAATTTGGTGTTTATTGTACCCTTAGAGTAGTATTACTGATAGACGTTATTTAACGTGGCATGTTTTTGAATTATATATAATCTGATTATGTAACTTGCCTTTTTTCTCCCCACAATACATTTGTGAGAATCAACCATATTGACACATGGTTCTGGTTCATGCGGTCTCACTGCTGTGTAGTACTTCAGCATATGGATATATTTTCTTTCTCTCTGTGACACTTTCTGGATAATTTCTTCATATCCATTATTCAGTTCACCAGTTCTCTTTTCAGTTCTGTTTTTAAAATTATAATTGTGATCCCAGCACTTTGGGAGGCTGAGATGGGCAGATCACCTGAGGTTGGGAGTTCAAGACCGGCCTGACCAACATGGAGAAACCCATCTCTACTAAAAATACAAAATTAGTCAGGCATGCTGGCACATGCCTGTAATCCCAGCTATTCGAGAGGCTGAGGCAGGAGAATTCCTGGAACCCAGGAGGCGGAGGTTGTGGTGAGCCAAGATTGCACCATTACACTCCAGACTGGGCAACAAGAGCAAAAAGTATATATATTATTTCAAATTTTATGTTAGATACAGGAGGTACATGTCCAGGTTTGTTACATGGGTATACTTGCATGATGCTGAGGTTTGGGGAATGGATCCTGTCACCCAGGCAGTGAACATAGCACCCAATAGGTAATTTTTCAACTGACACCCCATCCCCTCTCATAGTCCCCAGTGTCTATTGTGCCCATCTTTAAGTCCATGTGTACTCAGTGTTTAGCTCCCACTTACAAGTGAGAACATGCAGTAGCTGGTTTTCTGTTCCGGTGTTAATTTGCTTAGGATTATGAACTCCAGCTACTTCCATGCTGCTGCAAAGGACATAATCTTGGTCTTTTATATGGCTGCATAGTATTCCCTGGGGGTATATGTGCCATAATTTCTTTATCCAATCCACTGTTGATGGGTACCTAGGTTGATTCCATGTCTTTGCTATTGTGAATAGTGCTGCAATGAACATATGAATACATGTGCCTTATAATAGAAAAATTTATATTCCTTTGGATATATACTCAGTAGTGGGATTGCTGGGTCAAACGGTAGTTCTAAGTTCTTTGAGAAATCTTCAAATTGCTTTCCACAGTGGCTGAACTAATTTACATTCCTATCAACAGTGTAAATATGTTCCCCTTTTCTGTGCAGCCTTGCCAGCATCTGTTATTATTTGACTTTTTAATAACAGCCATTCTGACTTGTATGAGATGGCATTGTACTGTGGTTTTAATTTGCATTGCTCAAATGATTAGTGATAATCAACATTTTTTCATATGCTTGTTGGCCACTTGCATGTCTTCTTTTGAGAAGTGTCTGTTCCTTTGTCTATTTTTAAATGGGATTATTTGTTTTTTGCTTGTTGATTTAAGGTCCTTATAGATTCTGGAAATTAGACCTTTGTCAGATGCATAGTTTACAAATATTTTCTCCTATTCTGTAGATTGTTTACTCTGTTGATAGTTTCTTTTGCTGTGCAGAAACTCTTTAGTTTAATTAGGTCCCACTTGCCTATTTTTGGTTTTGCTGCAATTACTTTTGAAGACGTAGCCAAAAAATTCTGTGCCAAGGCTGATGTCAAAAAGGGTATTTTCTAGGTTTCCTTCTAGGATTTTTATAGTTTGAAGTTTTAAATTTAAATCTGGTAATCTAGTGGCTAGGATTCAGTGCTCTTTGTTTTTTCAGTTCTTTATCCTGAGTTTGTAATTTTAATGAATATATTGCATTTCTTGGAATTTGATTTCATTCTTCCCCAACATGCTTGACTTTCTGTTTGTTAGCAGAATCTGAACTAAGAGCTGAATATATTTACAACCCTCAGCTCTGTACTCTGGCTGTTGCTCACTTATTCCAATCTACTTCATGGGATAGGTGGCAACACATGATTATAAAAGGCTTAAATGTCTCCTCCAAAGGGTACCAGCTAAATAAATTGTTGTCTACTCACATAATGGAGTCTATAGCCATTATACTAAAAAGAATGCAGCCACTCTACATCCTATGCATTAGGTGGGAAAAAGTAAGATGTAAAACAAGTTGCATAAGATGTTACCTTTTCAGGGGAGATAAAAATCTATGTCAGGTTTATGAATGTATCAAAAATCCATGGAGGGGCATTTACAAGAAAATCTAACAGTGGCTGTCTCTAAGGAGAGGACTTGTGTGGCTGAGGGTCAGAGGAAAGACAGGACTTAACTTTCACTGTTGATCTATTTGCATTTTATAACATGTACAATATGTATTTCCTATTAAAAATGAAAATGACAGTTAAATACTAAAGTAAGCCATGCCATTTCCTACTTCTCTGCTCTTGGAGCACGCTCTGCACTCTGTCAAGATGTCTCCTGGGTCCCACCCTCCCTACCCTGTCTACTTATCAGTTCCTATTCACCCTGCAGGACCACCTGTGTCAAAGTCAATCACTGTTTCCCCTGCGCTATCATTGCCTACACAACTGTTACTGCATCTCCTCCTCATGAGACTACAAGCTCTACTGAACCCAGCACAATGTCTAGAATGTGGTCATCACTCAACAGATGTTTGCTGAAAGAATTAAATAATGAAAATCAAAACCTGTAATCTGAGCATGAATAATATTAACAGATTATACATACATAAAGTGTGAATTTTCTTAATTGTGGACATAATGCTTTTCTTCCCCCTTGCAATTTATCTCTAAATTTTGGCAGGCAACAAAACACTGTCTGGAAAGATTAGAGTTTTGTGTTTTTGTGCAGTTTCCTGAGTCATGAAATTGGTGTCTGGTACACAAGAAATGCTTCATATCACACACCCAGCGATACCCTTTATGCTTTTACAAGGACAGAATAAAATGTAATTATACACTTGTTTTAATTCAGCCCAGCTCTAAACTGTCATTTTTAATAGGCTGCTTGGTAAAAATATTTTAAAACAGAACACAGAGTGGAGTATCTAGAATAGGAAATCTGTTATTCATCCTCCTAAGAGTTGTACCCAACAGGTGGACTCTGTATTTCAGGAGGGAAGGGCTCTGGGCTGAGTGCTAAAGAGACATGGGCCTGGCTGGGACACAGTATCTACCCTCTTGAGATACACATATACACACATACAGACACACACCCCTGTCCTACCTGCCAACACACAACTGACAATAAAGCTAACCAGGCTTTAACCACCACCACAAAACAGAGGCATAAAAAGGTAACATAGTAGACAACAGAAATAAGTCTTTCAAATGAAAAGTTGATGAGGAAAACTTTACAGGAAAGGTAACTTCACAGTTGGGCCTTTCAAAATGAGTCAGACTTGTATAGAGGAAAGAGGAGGCGTAAACTATATTTCAGAGAAAACCTTGGCATTAAGTGGGAAAGTGCACATTAGATACAGTGGCACAGCTGAAGCTAGCCCACGCTGGGGAGAAAGGGGAAGGGTGGAGACCAAGTGTCAGGAAGTGAGGTTGGCACAAGGAAGATGGCCAGCCATCCCTTTAAGCCAAGCTCATGAGATGAGGCTTTATCACACAGGAAACATAGGCCACAAAGACTTCTTGGACTAAAAAGGGGTATAATCAGGACTGATTTTAGAAGATACCATATAGTACAGAGAATTAACTGCAGGAGAGAGAGGTCACAAGAGCTTTATCAAGCTTTTCTGGAAGCATCATACCTCCCAGGGGAAAAAAAATTAAAATCACACCTCCAATTAAGAAGATCCTGGCTGTGGCTCAGGCCTGTAATTCCAGCACTTTGGAAGGCTGAGGTGGGAGGATTGCTTGAGTCCAGGAGTTTGAGACCAGCTGGGCAACATAGGGAGACCCCAAATCTACATAAAAAATTTTAAAAATTATGCAGGAGGATTGCTTGAGCTCAGGAGTTTGACAGTAGCCTGGGCAACAAAGTGACATGAGGTCTCTACAACAAATTTAAAAATCAGCTGAGTGCAGAGGCATGCACCTATAGTCCCATCTACTTAGGAGGCTGAGGCAGGAAGATCACTTGAACCCAGGAGTTTGAGACTGCAGTGAATCACGATTGTGCCACTGCACTACAGCCCGGATGATAGAGTGAGACCCTGTCTCAAAAAGACAAAAAAGAGAAGATCCCTACATTATCCCATATTCCTCTACCTCTTTCTTTTGTTAAGGTACTTATTATAGTTCAGGTTCACACAAATAGATCCCAAAATGCTCTGAAAAGTTTTCCACCCGAATCTACAGATTAAGAGAGACTTATGAGACACAGAGACGTATCAACCAGATGCTGTTGAAAGGCCCTTAGTTACATCATAAATGAAGCTTTAAAAGAATCAACTGGGGAAATGTGAACTCACTGGATATTTAACAAATATCACAAAATTACTATGGTTTTTAAGGAGGGATAAGGTATTGTGGCTATATTTTTACAAGATTCCTTGTCTTTTGGAGATAAGTACGGAAATATTTAGAAATATCAGGTTGGTGCAAAAGTAATTGTGCCTTTTGCCACTGAAAGGAATGGCAAAAGCCGCAGTTACTTTTGCACCAACCTGATAAAATGACATGATGTCTAGGATTTGTGCCAAAATCATCTTGACATGGGAAGAGGTAGCTGGACGGATCGATGTAATAAGACAGATCATGAGCTGCTAATTAACAAGCTGGTCTCGAACACCTGGCCTCAGGCTCTCTGCCCGCCTCAGCCTCCCAAAGTGCTGGGATTATAGGCGTGAGCCACTGCGCCTGGCCTCAGGTGAACTTTTTCTTTGACAGCTTCTTGCTTCCCTGCATCCATCTCATACTCTTCAATACTTTACCTGAAAACCACTGCAAGGATAGTCATTGTAAAATAAACAGTTCTGCTGGCTTAAAGGCTTCTAATGGCTCCTGGCCAGCTAGAGGACAAAAGCCCAACTCTTCAGCAAAGTAAGATCTGTTGATTTGATCTCGTTGTGTTTATAAGGTACTGAGATTTCCCTGATATCATCTCGGTGAATTCAGTTCTCACAAAGGACATGAAATCCATTTTAGAGCTAATTAAGGATCTGACTAGTAAGTGGCACAGCCAGGAGGCATGTGACATCTACAGTGACAGTAGGAGATCGCTTGGGGCAAAGTGGCCAGGCAGCGCTTACCAAAAAGCCAGTGTCACTAGCCATCATCCTCTTAATTCTGCATTTATGCTAAGGTCTACTTGACCACCCTCTCATAAGAGGGAGCCCAAGGTTCACATATTTATGGCAGCTGCCTGACTAGATGGGCAAAATGTGGCCGCAAAACAGAATTTGTCTTTGTGAGACTAAATGACCTAGTTCAGGCTCAAACTCAGATGCGATCAACTGGCTTTCTCCTTAATATCAAAGTGACAGCATTTAAGCAAAAGAATCAAAAGGCCGGGCGCGGTGGCTCACGCCTGTAATCCCAGCACTTTGGGAGGCCGAGGCGGGTGGATCACGAGGTCAAGAGATCGAGACCATCCTGGTCAACATGGTGAAACCCCGTCTCAACTAAAAATACAAAAAAATTAGCTGGGCGTGGTGGTGCGTGCCTGTACTCCCAGCTACTCGGGAGGCTGAGGCAGGAGAATTGCTTGAACTCTGGCAGCGGAGGTTGCAGTGAGCCGAGGTCACGCCACTGCACTCCAGCCTGGCGCCTG
>PVKV010027506.1:0-26330 GCA_004027835.1 Alouatta palliata | reverse complement strand
GTCTCAAAAAAAAAAAAAAAAAAAAAGAAAAAGAAAAGCAATGGGCCGGGCGCGGTGGCTCACGCCCATCACAGCACTTTGGGAGGCCGAGGCGGATGGATCACTAGGTCAGGAGTTCGAGACCAGCCTGACCAACATGGTGAAACCTCGTCTCTACTAAAAATACAAAAATTAGCTGGGTGTGGTGGCACATGTAATCCCAGCTACTCAGGAGGCTGAGACAGGAGAATTGCCTGAACCTGGGAGGCAGAGGTTGCAGTGAGCCAAGATTGTGCCACTGCACTCCAGCCTGGGCGACAGAGTGAGACTTCGTCTCAAAAAAAAAAAAAAAAAAAAAAAAAGCAATGATGCTGTAGGATGCTTAGGCTGTATTCCTGTCTTAACAGTGCTTTGCAGGATGATCCCAAATCAAATATCTTTTTGAAATTTGAACTGGTAGTGTGTCTTCCCATTCCTCTTATGTTTCTACCCCCATAAGTTTCACTTATGTCCCTTCTGATTAGCATTAGAAAAATGTTTAAATATAAAAAACATTTTTCATGCAAATAGTTCAAGCAATTAAAGCTCAAAAATGAATATAGTTTAATGTGTCTAGACTGAACAGTGAGGAGTAATGCAGAGATTGATTATAAATAAGAAAATCTTTTAGGTCCTTCTTTCAGATTCTAGATCTTGAAAGTGTGTTTAAAATTTTAACTCACAACTATAGAATATATTATTATATATACACAGAGAACAGTGGACCCGGTATCTTTGTTATAATACAAAAGTACTCTAAGCCTTGGAAAATTTCACTTCTATGATCTTTGATTTCTCCAGTGAGTTTCCACATCTCACAACTATAAAAAATACTAAGTGGCTTAAAAAATAACCCAGTTACATAAATCCAGATTATTACTTGAAAATAAAATTATATAAAATGTCTCAGTGAGATACATTTTAAAAGGATAAATTACTTTTGTTCCCATATTTAATATATATGTGATCAGGCTCCTATCAAACAATTGATACATCCAAGAACTTAAAATTCTACATCACAACATTCAGTTTCATATATACATATTTTTTTATCAACATGCCTTCCTACTTTTGCTCCAAACACAGCTTTGCTTTTCAGTATTTGGAATTTTCTGTTTGCTTGTTTGGTTTGTTTTGGTCATAAGTATCTTAGTTTCTGTCTCAGCTCATCCTTTCATTTTGCCAAACAGCCACTCCCTACTCTTAATACTGTCCATATTTCCCTGCCAAATACAACACTTATTTTCATAGGATCAAGGATTTGAGGAATCGAAGACTCTTAGGGATCCCTTCTGAAAAAGATTTAATTCAGGGATCCTCTTTCCAACTTCCCTGTGAGAGGATAGTCCCAGCTCTATCACACTCCCAGAGTATTCATCGCCCCTTGTGGCAGCCCTTCCATTGCTGGAGAGCTTTCATGGATCAGGTGGCTTTCCTTGTGTCCAGACTAGCAAAGAAACACAGCATTACCTGAGTCTGCGTTTCTATAAAGGAAGAAGAGGTGATGATTTCTAAGGTCCTACAAGTCACAGAATTCTTCCTAATTATTTTAATGGCAGTAAGCAGAATAAAATGCTTGCTTGTAACATCTCTGGCTCTGAAGGATATTGTCCAAAGGGTGAGGTCTTTGTTTAAGAAGTGTTAGTAATTTTTAACACCATCCAATAAGGCATTTTCAATGCTACTGAGCAGCAGGTCTACATCCTGTTCCCTAAAAGGACACTTACTGACTACTTGTTCCTTAACTTCCCACTGTCCAGTCTGCCACTGAAAGTCCCACATGGCACTTACGGATTCTCACCATGCATCCATTATTATTGTTATTACTATTATTATTACTGATTCATTCACAGAAAACCACTACTGCCAAAGTCAGTGGTTGATCTTCCATCTTTATCTACTTCTCTGCAATCTTTTTCCCAAAGGAGAATCCTTGATTCTCCTTTGCCATGTTTTGATCACTTTTAACTGAATTCTTGGTTCCTTCTCTATGCCCATCCCTTGAAAAGGAGTTGTTTCTTTGGACCTCTAATCTTCACCAGGGAGAATGATAAACTCCAGCTCTCTGACCTTAGACGTACCATATTCTCTCTGGGCCTCATTTGTCCCTGAGAAAAGAGAAGGAGCTGGAGTGATGATGTGGAACGTCCCTTCGAGCTGTACACTGCTATGCTAGTCTATCTTAATCCCATTCCTGCATTCCTTCAGTATGCGGTAGAGTCTCAGAAAGCCAGTATACATCTGTGATGATGCTACGACCACCAAGAAGTCATTCATTCCGGTATGGGGAGAAACCTTAAACACCATCTGGTCTGAAACCTTTGTTTTACAGCTGAGGGAACCTAGGTTTAGAGAGGGTACTTGATTGCCTCATAGCAGAGACGGGATAATAAGGAGGTTTCCTGGGCTCTCACTTGTTGCAAAATAAGAGTTTAAGTGTTGTGTGAATCTGGTTAAAGTGTATAATGATATCAGAGTAAAATGTCATACAGAAGGTACAAATTGGTCTAGAACACATTAAAGCCTTCCCCTCTCCTTTAAAAAAATTAACTTTACTATAAGAATTTTAGAGAGAGATTTGCTATCGGTGGTGCTTTATACAAAACAGCATAATCTGAGAACATAAAACATTTAGATTTATGTTTTTAAATAGCCAAATAAAACAAAACACCAAGTCACAGATTACATGTATTTACATTAATTCAGATGTCCAAAGCACAGTACAACAGGATCTATTTAATAGTTCACATAATTTAACATTTACATATACACGAGCACATGAACCAATATTTTTGCTAGAACAGAGATTTAAGAAGTTACTCAGACATTTTGGTATTGACACTTATATTGACACTTACATATTTATGGCAACAAATTATGATGACTTTAAATTTTCAATGAAATCTTTTGTACAAAGATACAAAATGGAAAGATGTACAGAATGAAAAGAAGACAGGCAAACAGTTGTATTTTCCTTGCACTATTTATATAACACCATATAGGATGTGGCACTATCCAGTACATTTTATCAGTGTCGTCTATTCATTCTGGTCTGAAATGGTAATTTTGGCTGAATAATTCCCAAATCTAACTTTGCTTTAGGCTTTATAGTTAATTGATGCTTGATTCTTCTTTCTACATCTTTTAAAAATGAAATTGGACACTACTGCTTTTCTTTAAAATAACTCAACTTTGGTCCTAATAAGTTAGCACAGTCTATTTTTAAAGGACACGAATACATAAAATTTATTTTTTCTTTCAATACCCTAAATAAAGGGACAATAGGAGTCATATCACCTCTGGGCTTGCTCTGAAATTATCAATAGTGCTAAAGACTAAGATATTGTCATCTAGAACTTAATCTTTGGAAAACAACCCCATCTTTCTCTGGCACATTGAGGAACTAAAGTGCTTTACCTCCTCTCCTACCAATCATGTAAAGAGACCATTTGATTGTATTTCAAAAAACAAAACAACACAATTTCTGTCCTGCTGTTTATTTTGCAGAGCACACACAAAGTTAAATATGAAGAGATTAAATTATGACATCATACAAATATAGGCACAAATTAAGTGGATGCCACAAAAGGTGTGTCAGAAAACACTGAATTGACTGAATCTGAGTCAGATTTCCCCCTCGTGGACTTCAGGATGCCCTCAGCTATCACTGCCTCGCTGGGAAAGAGCCTGACTTTCCCGTTCTGTCCCGCTGCAGTATCCTTCAGGGGTTCCAAAAACACCACTCTTTTACCTGCACCTGCCTTCCGTTCATCCGCGGAGGCATCACTAGCGGGGCCAGGACTGAGAATCGATGAATGGGCATTGCTTTGGTGTAGGATATTTTTCTGTCTCTTTGTTTTACACTTGCAGGGACATGGAGTCAGATAGAGGTACAAAAGTACCAAAAGGATACTGGCCACGCAAGCAGCAAGAGTGGTAAAAGCTGTGTTAAATGTCTCATGAGCATGAGATCTGCTTACAGTGAAATTGCTCACATTTATTGTGACGTCCACAGTTTCATTTAACAGGCGTTGCCTATTCATTGCGATACAAGAATACACTCCAGCATCCTCAAAACGAGGGCTTTCTATAACCAGACTTCCATTGTGAAACACGTGAAAGTTTTCCATCTCTTTATCCGGCTCTAGCAGTCTGTTATCTGGACCCACCCAAATGAAATCGGTATTTGCATTACCTGACTTGCTGTCACAGTGGACAATCAGTCTTTCCCCAACCTGAGCTTCATGAATAAAGCCAAGCGCACGAAAGGAACCATTGATGATGCTGTCAGAGCAATTCATAAAGCTATCCTGGAGCAGAAGTACCTGACGCGAGTGCCTGGAGTCAGACCACAGGCGACAGGTGTAATCGTTCTTAAAATCCATCACTGAGCTAAAGTGCCTACGATACCAAAACACCAGCAAGGAGTACAGGGAACAGTCACAGACAAATGGGTTTCCATGAAGGTAGATGCCTCTCAGCTGTTTTCCTGGCACTAAATTTATATGGTGCATTGGCATGGAAGGAATTAGGTTATAAGAAACATCTAAAAACATGAGTTCCGCCAGCTTGAACCTTCCAACATACAAATCCATTGGAAACTGTGTGAGAAAATTTCCACTTAAGTAGAGTTTCTGCAACTGGGAGAGGCCTCCAAACGCTGAAGGATCAAGATAGGAAATGTGATTGTTGTAAAGCAGAAGCACTTCCAGAACCTTCAGCTCTTGGAACACAGCATTTTTCACCGTCTTCAACTTATTGGACGATAAGTCAAGACACTTCAAGTTTGGAGTTGTGGAAAAACTGCCCGTGGAAATGCTGGTGATGTTGTTATGACGAATAATTAGGGTGTTCAGCTTTGCAAATGATACTGGAATCCACTCAGAATCCAGAAGCCCAATTCTGTTATAACTCAGGTCCAGTCTCTTAATCAGTCTGAAAAGGTTCCCAGGCACCTTGGACAGGTTTTTGTTGGTGCAGCTGACGATGTCAGTGGCACAGATGCAAGCGGTGGGGCACACCCCAGAGGCGCCAGGGCCCACAGTCACTGCGATCACCAGCAGACACAGCAGCTCCCTGCAGCCCGGTCTCACGGCTCCAAGCAGGGTGGGCAGAGTGTGTACACGTAACGACATTATGGTCGCCTCTGAGTCTCTTCCCGGTGTCTTTTCCACCGGCTCAGCCTCCCACCAGTGAACCTGGCAAACAATTAATATTTAGGAAGGGGTAAAAAGCAGAAGCTGACTACCACTAGTTAGCCCATAAGAGCCATACCTTACTTTCTTTCCAATAACTTTTGAAATGGGTTTTATTTCACACTGGGGAGCTCTGTGTTTCCTCTTTACTGTTAAATGTATTCTTTCCTGGGTTAGTCCTGCCAATAGACATTTACAGTCACATTCTCTCCATACAACCCACCGTCACACCCACCATCAGAAACTCATTTTTTTACTAAGGTGCAGCCTGCGGTTTTTTTTGTTTGTTTGTTTGTTTTTTTAACTCCCTTCAACACACACAACTATACGCAAACGTAGCCTACAAACAATAAAACGGAAAGACAGCAAGCACCCATCCAGAAAATAACTCACCGAGTTAGGGAGCCTGGCTGGCTCCGGGGAGGCTGCCGACGCGGTGCCTTCCGAAGGTCTGCGCGTCAGTGTCTGTCGCTCTTGCACCTTCCGACTTCCTTTCCCTCAGGCTCCCGGCGGGCGGCAGCCTCTCGCCGGCTCTCAACTTTGAGGAGTTTCAAGCAGCCGCGGCGGCAGCAGCAACCCTGGGCGCAGCAGTCAAGCTCTCCGTGGGCTCCCGGGGGCTCTCCCGGGCTCCTCTCATCGCAGGCTGAAGGTACCGCCTCGGCGCTCTGGCAGCCGAGTGCCCGCGCGCAGGGCGCCCCACTCCTGGAGCTGGGGCCGCGGGACCGGGCGCGGGCAACCGGGCGGGAGCGGGCAGCCCCGCCTCTCCGCGCTCGGGAGACTGCAGGGCCCGGGGTTCCCGCTCGCCCGGGGCCGGGAGCGGGGCTAAGGGGCCGGTCCCCACCCTGCGCGTCCTGCCTATTGCGGGCAACAGCTCGGAGCCTGCGGGAGGGAGCCGGCTGGGCGCGTGGTGGGGGGCGCGCGGTGCGGAGGGGGCCGCGGCGCAGCCAATCGGAGAGGCGGCCGGCGCCCCCTCATCCCGCCGCGCGGCCTCGCCGCCTCCTCCCGCCTTCCTCCTCCCGCTCCCACCCGGACCTCTGGAACTGACGAGCAGAGCGGGGAGGAGGCAGGGCTCCACACCCGAGGCCCAGACTCTCGTCGTGGGGTCCAGACGCCCCCACCGGCTCGCCTACCAATTACGTCCGTTCGTCCAGCTCCCAGCCGGGAGGGAATGGGGTCGAGGAAGGCTAAAGGGGACACGCCCAGCCACCGAGGGAGGGGGTCTCGCCCTTGGAGACCCACTTCGCCACCCAGACCATGGAGTCCTCGGACCTCTTAGAGCTTTGCTTTGGGGCGAGGGCCATGGAGGCTTTGCCGGCGCCAAGTGCAGTTGACTGTCAGGGTTTATAAAATAAACCCAGAAGCAGCCTGACCTACCCGCTCGCATTTGGGGAGGAGGTCACGGGGAGGGAAGTCGGGAACATTTCCTTTCTACAGAGATCTCTGCCCGGAGGAAGCAACCGGCAAAACGCCGCGGGGACACCCCTCACCTCCCTCAGAAAGTTCTGTCCCTTTCCTAACTCTGGAGGCGGCAACAGGGATGGTGTCCAATTCAAGAAGCAGGAGGGCAGGCAAGAAGGCTTGGAGTCGACCTTCTGGCTGGAGTGCAAAGATAAGGGTATTAACCTAAATAATAATAAGTCAAAGCAGATCTTTGTTTCTTTTTCTTTGTTCTCTCTTCTTTCCCTCCTCTCTCTCTCCTTTTTCTTTCGTTCTCTCTCTGTCTCTTCTCTCTCTCTGTCTCCGCCACCTCCCCGTCTTTTGCAAGCATGCTCCTGGCGCGCGCGGGACAGGGACTTAAGGGGCGTGTGCGCGGAGGCTCTGCATCCCTTCCAGAGATGCCGCCGCCGACCAGCGCACTTTGGTTCAGCAGGAGCGGAAGGTGCAAACCGGAAAGGGCGATTCAGTAATGAGGTGGAGGCTATGAGGCTGATGAGCTCTACGATTAAAAATCCATTTTTGTTTAATTCCAAGATAAGTTTTAACGATGGGATTTGATGGAGCCAAATGGCCCATTTGGCCATTATATCCGGATTAAAAAAAATAAATTACTGCTCTGACAAAAGATGCCAACCACAGTAGAATGGAAAGCAACCAAATTTAGAAAACAGTTGGGGCAGGACAGATAACTTGTAATATTACTTAAAAATAAAAACGATGAGGACAACCGACTTTTCCTCCCCTCTCCCCCTGCACATTTTCACTTGAGCAATCTTGAATTTAGTGAAAGTCCTTTTCTATATAGTCCATGAATGATTGCTGTGATCGGTCAGATCTGTTAGACCAACGCCTAATTTAAATAGAATTGTTTGTGGAATAAAGCCGTGATAGCGCTGATAAATCTAGACATTTTCAGATGAGGACAGGTTGATTCCGATCGATTTGTTTCATGAGAAGTTGATTTTTATCATAAGAATACAGCCTAAATGCTTCATGCAAGCATTCCTCACTGTGCACTTCCAGGGGAGAGGCAGAGGTTGAGATTTTCTAGTATTAGGCCACACTTCCTGGGCTGGGGTTATCAAAAAACTTGGTCTCCTGGCCTTCAATTTTATAGTTAGAATGGTTAACGCAGAGAAATAGAATTAAAGTTGCTCAGAGGTATACTTTTTAAATGACTAATAAATGACCAGATTTTTGTAGGATTTTACTAATTAACATCCTATTTAAAGGAAACCATGAAGGCAGAAGAAAGACCTGTATTTAGTGCAAAAATAGTCTAAAAAGAATAAGTAATTCAAAACAATGGAAACAGGAAGGTTTTATTATTATAGCTACAGGCATATCGTGGAAACACTATACAGACATTACACAGCATAAGTAAACTAAATGCACTCAAAATCCGTAGACAAGGCTATTTACCCATTTGAAGACTTGATCTGGAGAGTTTCACATGTTGGTGAAGGGTAAGAAGGTTGTAAAAGGATTGAGTTTACTAGCTGGGAGGAAAGAAAAATAAGAGTTGATCTTAAGGTATAAGATATGATCTTATTTTGTGGAGGATAACATTTTTCTTTCCAGCATCCCTTTCCTTTCTTCTAACAGATTCCCTCTTTCCACTAGAAGGTAAATTCCAAGAGGGCAGCAGTTTTATCTGTCTTGGACATTGCTGTATTCTCAGCTCCTAGAACCCTGCTTAATGTTAACATTCAATAAATTTTTGATACATGAACTGATGAATAGAGAACCTATTGAAAGTGGTGGTTAAGATATGTTTTACCCCACCTGAATCTGCTGGTTGCTGTCCTTACGTTATACTTTTAAAAAAAACAAAGGGGAAGAAAGGGAAATAAGAGCCCTGCCAACATTATTTGAGTCCTGGATCTGGTAGTACCTGAAGGCCACTGGATATTTTTACTTCCTTTTTAATTATATTTTCTACCTCACCCCCCTTTATTAGCTTAAATTATTTTGAGTTGTATGTCACTTGTGATGGACAGAGTCCTAACACATGTAATGATGGTAATAATAAATATATACTGAGCCATTATTATGTGTTTTCACAGCCATTACACTGTGCCAGACACTGAACTATGTCATTTATTGCTAACCACAGCCCTGTGACATTATATAATCCTATAACTCAGATGGTAAACAACTGTGTTCCAAATTATTTGAAAATGAAATGGGATGCAATTATCTCAAGGTTCTATTTGAAGGATTTAGATTAAACAGAAGAGAGACATTTCTGCCGGGGTGTTTCCAACCTAGAATGGGTTGCCAAGACAGATGGTTGAGTTGTCTTCTCAGGAGTTTAAAATAGGATGCAATAGATATTCCTCTGGCCTCTTCCACATGACATAATACCTTGGCATTTTTGACCATTCGGTAATGACTCCAAGGGATTGTAGAATGTGGCTTGACACTGGACATAATTCTGAAACTAGTATGCTAAGAAGGGTGTGTGGTCATGTGAGTGTCTAGCTGGGTTTGTAAATACCTTCTGCCTGGAGACAGTGATTTGAGTTGGTGAAATTGCAGGAGTTCTATCTAGCCTTGTGATTTCCAGAATTATCTCAGGTTGTAATCAAAGACTTAAAGAATTAGAGATAGGAGACAAGAAAATGTTAATAGCACATGCTTGATGATTCTAAGTCATTTTTACAATAATTAACACTTCAATAGCATTTTATGTCTGAAGAAGGGCTTTCACATCCTTTATTTCCTTTGATTCTAGCATGCCTCCTGTAATCAGGTGGAATTTATACACTGGCAGATATCTTATTCCCTCTCTTTTTGGCATGAGGCATGCTGGGTGTTCTTTGGAGATGGAGTTCAGTGCAGTCCCTGATTGCTGCATGCAGGAGCTTCCTGTGGAATCTCCTCACTCTGGCGGGCAGCACTCTTAATAGGATTTTTACGGTGTGACTTAGCTTGAACCCACAAGAAACGCACACCTTTGCCCACCAACTATGGAAGTGCACTCAGCTCCTGCAGTATCTTGTGCTTCTCTTGGTCTGCTCCAGTTGGTTTTGTAAATTGCCCAGGATTTGTTATATTACCATTCTGAACTTCAGGAGGCATATGTCAGCTTGTGGCCTGTTTCTGTGGACGCTCCCTTTACTTGGCTGGAAATGGGGAGATAGAATGTGGGTACTCTGCGGGAGTTACTGCATGTCCTTCCCAGGAAGAGTTCACAATGGGGCAACTCTTTAAGCAGTCTCCACTAACCCATCTGATTGTTGTGTCTCTTATCTTCATTGACATAGGCAGGACAGTTTTTTGTTTTTTAATTCACTTGAGATAAAATTCACATAACATAAAATTCACCATTTTAAAGTGTGCAATTCAGTGATTGTTTAACATATTCACAATACTGTGCAACCATCACCACTATCTAGTTATAGAATACAGATGCTCCTCAATTTACAATGGGATTACATCTCCCCCAAAAAAACAATAAATAAGTCAAGAATGCATTTGTTTCATCTAATTTACCAAACATCACAGTTTAGCCTAGCCTAACCTACCTTAAATGTGCTCAAAATATAATGCCTACAGTTGAGCAAAATCATCTAACACAAAGCCTATTTTATATATTTTAAAAGTGTTGAATTGCTCATGGAATTTACTGAACACTATACTGAAAGTGAAAAACAGAATGATTGTATGAGTACTCAAAGTATGGCTTCTCCTGAATGTGCATCACTTTTGTGTCATTGTAAAGTTGAAACATCCTAAGCCAAACGGAACCATCACAAGTCAGGGACCATTTGTATTTTCATCACCCCAAAAAGAAGCCTTATGCCCATTAAGCAGTCACTCCCATTTCCCTTTCTCTCAGTCCCTGGCAACCATGAATGTACTTTCTGTTTCTATGGATTTGCCTATTCTGGACATTTTATATAAATGGAATAATTCAATATGTGACTTTTTGGGTCTGGCTTCTTTCCCTTAGCATGTTTTCTAGGTTTGGATGGGGATTTTTAGCTAAGGGTTGCAGACATAGCTAGGATCACGCTGTTGAAAGCCCTGCATAAGTTACCTGCACTTGAACTTAGAATGTGGTTGTGGGAACCAAAGTCCCATTTACGCAGAGTCTTGAATTATAAAAGTATTAAACCTCTGTGTGACTGCAGAAACCTACCAATAGTACATGGTGAGGAGATCTAAGAGGAGATCTAAAATTTAGCTTTAGCAAAAAAACATTTAGACTGGATTCGGGGCTCATGCCTGTAATCCCAGCACTTTGGGAGGTGGAGGCGAGCAAATCGCTTGAGGTCAGGAGTTGACCAGCCTGGCCAACATCTCTACTGGTGAATGCCCGTCTCTACTAAAGTTACAAAATTTAGCCAGGTGTGGTAGCACACACCTTTAATCCCAGCTACTTAGGAAGCTGAGGCACTAGAATTGCTTGAACCTGGGAGGTGGAGGTTGCAGTTAGTGGGAGATCAGGCCACGACACTCCAGCCTGGCTGACAGTGCAAGACTCTGCCAAAAAAAAAAAAAAATTAACCTCTCCAGGAACCTCAAGAGTTAATTGAGGATATAACAATTGACTATTTCTAAAGTTCCTTTCAGCTTCAAAAAATTAACTTGATTTTCTTACAACAATTTGTTCTCTGTTGCCCAAGTCCCAAGAACCCTGGGTTTTGTTTCTTCACCGGCCAGTTAGCACTGCCCTGGGCAGACACAGACTCCTCCTCTCTCTCCGGTGAATGACGTCAGTCCCATTGCTACTTCAGGAAAAGTAACGTAAAGCAAGTTCTTTACAGTTGAGAGACCACTTTAATCCATTAAGTATTCTATTGTGTTGGGTATCACATGTGCATTGCAATATTTTCTTAATGTGTAACCAGGATGTTGGTAAATAAATCAGTGTACATCCATTTGGTGTACTGTACATTGTCATTGAAATCATGTGGCAGGGGAATATCTGGTGACAAAGCAAAAAAATTACAAAATGGTATGGTTCCAGATTCTGTAAAAGAAATATATTTATGTTAATTATATGGCGTGCATAATCATCTGAAAAATTATATAGCTGTGTCATAACAGTATTTCTTTTAACATATTTCTTCTCTTTCCTTATCTGTATATTCTATTATTCTAGAGTCCTTTGTGAGGAGAAAAAGTACAATGAAAATAGTTTTTAAAGTCATGTGCATCAATGTTTCTGCTTAATTTGATTCCTACTACAGAATCAACTACTGTACTTTCAGAGAGCAAAACCCTCTTCTGCCTTCTCAGGCAGGAAGTGACTCAGACTTCCCCTGTTTTGAAGGATAATAATTGCTGTCCCTCTTTAGCTCTGCTTTGTTTACTGGGCAGATATTTACTGAGCACCCACTGTGTGCCGGGCACTATTCTTTAGTCTGAGAATTACAGTCATGCATAAATGCTACAATAGCCATACAAGCCTGACTGAAATTAGGCACATAATAGACATTTAGATATTTCTTACTGCCCAATTGTCCACATTCCTAGGTTTGGGGTTCAACAACCTTAGGTGGGATCAACTCCCAACAGCTCTGAGTCCTTTCCCCAACGGCACATTCTTAGTCCAGCCTTTGTGAAGGTGGCATGGTCCCCTGCCCACACTGCTTTTTGTTTTTCATTGAGAAACAAAAATAAAAATAACAACTAAAAAAAATTTTCCTAATTCTTAAAGTACTGTACTATGTGCTTATTGTTTTAAAAAAAAAGGAAGTTATAAGAAACAGAATCAGAGAATGCCATTTATAATCTCACTGGTAAGTTATAATTTCTGCTCAAAGAATAAATCCATTGAAGTGAGAAACCTAAAAAGTTTGCAAAAGGATGATCTTTTTTCTTTATCATAATTATATAATGAGAGAAACAAACAGACCTCTTTTTTAATACTTTAACATTCTTAGCTTTAGGAATAAAATAAGCAGACGAAAATTTGTTTTAAAAAACTCAGTGTGTCAAAACCATGTATTTAGCATTATAGTTACCTCTTGAGATTTTTGGTCATAAATGGCAGGTGCTCTAGTTTTTATTTTGCTTATTGTTAGCCTGAAGAGATCATCTGATTGAATTCTCAAATGCTGTTACATCCTTCAAAACCGGGGTTAATTTTGCCTCTCTGATAAATACAGATAATATTTAACAAAACCAGTTTAGAGAACTATGTGAAGCATTCAGAGTCCTACTTTATGCCCTTTAAAAAATCTGTTTTCCTGTAGCAGTAATTAATTTATCATAGCTTTATAAAGGGAATCTAATTGTTCAAAGTAATACCTAATTTGAAGCAGCCATTTTTCACCAACCAACATTAAGACTAAACAAAATAAAATTGAGAGAGAAAAGAATCAACTCTCTCCATTATACAGTCAGCATTATTGCAAATACTTACTCAATTATTTTCAGCAAATACAAGGCCCTCTTTGGTGGCTGCTCCATGAGTAATTTGCTCTGGAACTCTGACCTTTCAGTTTGTGACAGTGAAAAGAAGCATCGCATTATGACAGGAGAAGACAGAAGGACCTCTTGAAAGACCCAAGAAAGTGGTCTTGATAATAAGACCTACCACTTATTATATTCTCACCATATACCAGGCTGCTCATTTAATTCTTATAAAAGGCTTCGGAGATGGGCATTAGCATCCCCATTTTCTAATGAGGGCCATGGGGCTTAGTTGGTTTATATAACCTGCCCAACATTAGTGGTAGAAGCAGATTTCTCACAGAAGTCTGTCTTGCTCTAGATTGATGCTTAACAATTAGTTCTAATGCTTCCCATTTAGGGAGTAGCAAGGTCAGCCATAATTTAAATTCCATTCAGCAAATATTGTTAGTCCTGGCCACACTCCCAGAGCTATGATATGGTTGCTATCCTCTAGGAATTTGTGGTATTATTAGAAATAATTATAGGCTATAAGGCAATATAGAATTCAATTCCAATTTGGCTATAACCATGAGCCAAAATATTTGCAACAGAAAACATGTACTTTGGGCATTCAAAAATTCTAAATATTCCAGTTCAGAATTTTAGATCTTACTTTGTTGGCAGAGTATCTGATTCAACAAATAAACCGTATGCAAATAAATAAAATAACAACTAAATCTGGAGAAAACTATTAAATAGTCAGAGATGAAAATTATCTCTTAGAATTAAGCAGTATTAACATGAACCCCTATTGGTCATCTTATCTGTGACACTCATAATGAAGAATTATAAGCAAAGAAAAAAAAGTAGTGTCTCTCTCCTGCACATACCAAGGATCTGAAACACCTTCTAATTAAATGCCAAATGGCAATTGGTCAAATAAAGTATTGAATAAAAATCAAATCCCTGGATTTTGTTCCAGAACATCCTATTAACTGTATAACCCTGGGTAAATGACTCAACCTTTTGGATTCTCAGCTTCCCCATTTGTAAGATGGAAATGCAGCACTAATACGTGCACTGTTTAATTTCACAAGGTTGACTGAGATGAAGCATGTAAAAAGTGCTTTGGGGAACTACAAAGCTGTAAAAGAATACTGCCTTATTGCCCTTGTGCCTTGGATGTGGTCTGATGAAGCACAGATGTTTAACAAATGTGTGTTGAACCTAATGGCTAGGTTTATGTGCAAAATAAACAGAGCTGGAGAGGTGTCTCAATACAATGATGTTTGTACTAATTAGGTGGCTCCCCCGAGCCTGGTTGTGCCAGAGTCCAGCAGGTCCTCTCTTGGCTCAGCTCTGCCTTACTCTCCATGGTACTCTCTCAGCTGCTGCAGACTGGAAAGAGTCCACTGGTCTGCATGCCTAGGCTTCTCAAAACCCCTGGGGACTTGAAGGTGGCATGTTCTGGGGAGTAACCTCAGTGATCTTTAGTAGAGATTGAGGGTCGGCAATCTCAATACACACAGGAGAGTACCCAAAGGAGTTTTGAACTACAGGGAAAGCAAAATAAACAAAAAATAATAATAATCACTTTCTCCAGAGAGCAATTTTGACATGTTGTTACTTGCCTCTTGCATTGTGATAAAAATACATGATAGGAAATCAATGTAGGTTTCCTTGGCAGCTGTTGTATAGAAGAGGTCAGGTGCAAATCTGAACAAGTTGCTGAAGGATGAGTCTGCTCACAGACATTTCCTACTTCATAGAAACAGCAAAATGATGGAAAACATGCTTAACATGACAATTGTCCATATTTATGTCAAAGTAAAATTTTCCATTCACTCAATATTTATTAAAACTACTGGACGTCTAAATTCCTCTCTTCTCAATTTCCTTTCCTTCAAAGGCTCTGAGAACCTTGGCTCCTTGGCTCTATTTTTAGAAACATAATATGCATTGACCCAATGAACATTAATGCTTGTAGGGGTACCTGGGTGAAAAATAGGCAATGGGATCATCAGACAGGGCTACCTTTATAGCATTGACTTAGCCCAGCTTGGCAGGTCTAGAAACTTGATATTTTTGGTGTCCCAGGGCTAATTTTATACATGGTGAGTGATTTAAAATATAAACCAAAAAAAAATACCTACCCATCAATTTAGAGCAAGAATCAAGTGGATCAGAATTTGATGTTGGCCTTTGGTGTTTATTCTCTGGCTGCAAGAAAGCTTTGGGAACCCAAGTTTATAATCATAAATATGTTTGGTGAGTGTGAAATAATAAAGAAGAGTAATTCATTTGATGGTTTGAATGTTTAGTGGTATCAAGCTATTATGCATGACAAATCCATTGTCACAAGAGAGATATGTTTGCCAATAAGAACAAATATTTAGATGGGCTGGATAAGACACTCTCATCCCCAGGCAGAAGGCATGAAGCAGTTAATCATTGAAGTCAGTTATTTATTTATTTAGAGACAGAGTCTTGCTCTGTCGCCCAGGCTGGAATTCAGGGGCACAATCTTAGCTCACTGCAACCTCTCCCTCCCGGGTTCAAGTGATCCTCTTGTCTCAGCCTCCCAAGTAGCTGGGATAACAGACACTTGCCACCATGCCCACCTAATTTTTGTATTTTTAGTAGAGACAGGGTTTCACCATGTTGGCCAGGATGGTCTCAACCTGACCTCAAGTGATCTGCCAACCTCAGCCTCCCAAAGTGCTGGTATTACAGGTGTGAGCCACAGTGCCTGACTTGAAGTCTTACTATACAAGAAATACAATGGCCTCATGATTCTGCTCAAGTCAGAAAATTGCCCTTTCTATTAAAGATGATCTCTCCGTATTTCTTTATCAGCCCAATAACATGGAATGCAAAGACAATACATCACAAATATGGTAGAATGGTGATCACACACAAGAGAGGCAAATGGACAAAGAATAGAGAACTCATATCAGAAAGACATTATCAGACGGCCGAGGAGCCACGTGGAGAAAAAAGCCAGTGCTCAGAGAGTGTCGTGAGATGCAAGCATTTTGCAGAGCCTCAATAAAATCATTATAAATATGTATATTGAAGGTGAACTGAACAATTACATAAGCAGAAATTAATTCTGACCAATCCTTCTGATGGAAAAAAAAAATTCCAGCAAAGACAATCATAAGGCAAGAATCATGTACCATGCATAGAAGAGGATTAGCAGAGCAAAGGCAACTACACCCTTGTAACCATCACCCAAATCAAGAAACGGGACATTACTAGCACTCCAAAAATTCCCTGTGTTTCTTTCTGCTCACTAGCCTCCCAGTGGTAATGACTCTGCTGAAATCTAACAACATAGATTAGCTCACCTGTTTTTATACTTTGTATAATTGGAATATATACTCTTTTATGTCTGGCTTCTACTGCTTATCTTTATGTTGGAGTGATTCATCCATTCTTTTGTATGTAGTTGTAAATCATTGTCACTGCTATTGATATAGCCCAATTATGTGGCTACATCACAATTTTTTAAATCATTTTGTTGTTCCCGGGCCATTTTGTTGGAACAACATTGGAACATTTGGAATATCGTTCCAAAAACTGGAACAACCATTTGTTCCATCCATCCAACAAATGGTTGTTCCAATTTTTGTCTGCTAGTAAGTACTGTTGCCATGAACATTCTAATACATGTCTTTTGGTGAACATATGCATACATTTCTAGTAGGTGTATGCCTTGAAATCCATTTGCTGGGTTACAGGTTATGCACATGTTCAACTTCAGTGGTGATTCCCAGTTCTCCAAAGTGGTCATATTAATTTATTATCCTACAAGTGGTATATGAGAATTCTTATTCCTTCACATCCTTGCTAACACTTACTATTTTCCATCTTTTCCATCTTAGCCATTTTAGTGGATAGCAAGTGTTATTTTATTATAGTTTTAATTTGTATTTCCCTGAGAATTAATAAATGAGCAGTTTTCTATATGTTTATTTACACATCCTGTTTTATGAGACTTTTGTTCATTATGCTATTGAGTTGTTCAGGTTTTTCTTATTGACCAGTAGGTGCTCTTTATACATTCTAGAATTCTGTTTTTTAATCATATATATGTGTGTTTACATTAGATATAAATTAATATATGTTAATATTTTTCTCTCCTCCTGTGGGTTGCCATTTCACTCAATTTGGGGGAAACAAAAGTTTTTAGTTTTAATGTAGTCAGGTTTATCACATTTTTTCCTTTTGTTATTAGTGATTTTTCATTTGCTTATTTTCTATTTAACAAAATACTGCTGACTCCATGGTCATGAAGGTGTTTTGCTCTAAAAGTTTTATTGTTTCATCTTTCAATTTATTTCTGCAGTCCATCTGCTATTGACTCGTATGTAATGTGAAGTAAACATTAGAATACCTTTTCTTCCATTTGAATGTTGAATTGACACAGCACAATTTATTGAAAAGATCATCCTTTTTCCTACTGCATTGCAGGATCACCTTTATCATAAATCATGCCATCATATATGTGCAGGTCTGCTTCTGGATTCCCTGTTGTGTCTCATTGAACTGTTATCTGTTCTTGCACCAGTATCACACAGTTTTTATTGTCATAACTTTATAATAATAGTTTCCCATATCTCATAGTGTAAGTCTTCTATATTTATTCTTCAGGAATGACTTGGTGATTCCCAACTTTTACATTTTATATGAATTTTAGGAAAACTTGTCAATTTCTGGGAAAAAAGAACCTGTAGCTTAGATTTTGTTCAAAATTGCGTGGATGAACATACAACTAACATCTTTATAATATTGAGTCTTCCAATTACTATGATGCATATACTTCCATTTATTTGGCTCTCCTTTAATTTTTTTCAATAATGTTTTTTAGTTTTCAGTTAGAGATCTTGCACATTTTAAATTAGATTTATTTCTAGGTGTTTGAGTTTTTTGATGCTATTGTAAATATGTTATATTTTCTATTTGTTCATTGCCAATATATACAAATACAACTAATTTTTATATGTCAACTGTACATCCAGCTCTGTTCCTATATTCTCTTATTAATTCTAAGAATTTACCTTTAGATTCTCTAGAAATTGTGAATGTGCATGATCTGATTGTCTGGAAATGACAATTTTATTTCTTGCTTTCCAGTCTCCATGGCATTTGTTTCTTTCTCTTGCCTTTTGCATTGGCTAAACTTCCTTCTGCAATGTTGGATGGAAATGATGATAGTGGCCATTCTTGACCTCGTCCCAATCTTGGGGGGAAGTTTTTAATATCCTGCCATTGAGAATGATGTTTGCAATGGATATTTTGTAGATATTCTTTATGAGATTAAGGAAGTTCTGTTCTTAATTGATTACATGTTTTCATCACAAATGGATGCTGCATTTATCAAATGCCTTTTCTGCATTTGAGATGATCATGTGATTTTACTTCTTTCTCTGTTAATGTGGTAAATTATGTTTGTGGTTTTTGAATGGTAAGCCACACTTGCACACCTGGACTAAACTTGCACTCCATTTATTGTATCAGTGGATTTGGTTTCCTAATATTTTGTTACGAAGTTTTAAGTAATGTTTATGAGAAAGATGGGCTTGCAATTTTCCTTCTCACAATGCTTGTCGGGGTGTTAAAATCAAGTTTATGCTATTATAATTTTTTTTAAGTCTGGAAAGCTCACCTTCTGTTTCTGTGTTCTGGAAGAATTGTGCAAGACAGCTGTTAATTTTTCCTTGAGTGTTTGGAAGAATTCACTGATAAACTATCTGAGCCCAGACTTTTGTTTTTTTAAATAATAGGCTTAATTTTTAAAAAATACATCCTAAATTATTGATATTTTCATCTCTTCTCCTGTCAGTCTTGGTATAAATTGTGTTTTCAAAGAGTTTGTCTATTTCTTCCATCCAAAGTGACAAATTTATCAGCATAAAGTTGTTTAAAGTATCCTTTTATTGTCCTTTTGATGCTTGTATGATCTATGGTGAGATCTCCTTTTTCATTGCTGCTGTTGCAAATTTGTTTTCTCTACTTTGATCTGTCTTCTTTAGATTTTGATGTTTTTAAACAACTGACTCTGGCTTTATTGCCTTTCTCTTTTATACGTTTGATTTTTATTTCTTTGATTGCTTTTATCTTTATCATCTCTTTTTGTAAGTTTGATTCCTGCTCTTTCTCTACTCTCTTGAAATTAACAATTAAATCATTAATTTTCAGGCTTTTTTTTTCTAATATGGAATTTAAGGCTATATATTTCCTTCTAAGCCCTATTTTAGCTTTTTCACATAATGTTTCAAATGTAATTTTTATTATTTAAGTTTAAAAACTAATTTCTGGTTTTTTTTCCTTTATCCCATGGATTATTTAGAGTATATTGTTTAATTTTGAGCACTTGAGTTTTCCTATTTTTGTTTTCCATCTTTAGCTTACTTCCATTGTGGTCAGAGAAGACATTCTGAAAGATTTCAATATTTTGAAATTGAGACTTTTTTCATGTTGCAGTATATTGATTCTAATAAATGTTCTTTGTATACCTGAAGTGAATATGAAGTGGTCATTAGGTACAATTTTATGTACATGGCGTTAGAAAAGATATGTTAACTGTGCTGTTTATACCTTCTATAGCCTTACTAATTTTTTATTTTTCACTTTTTCTGCTACGTGTTTGAAGGAGATGCATTAATGCCTCCCACTGTGATTGCTGGTTTGTACATTTTTTTCTTGTTGTTCTGTCCATTTTTGTTTAGTTTATTTTAAAGCTCTGTTATTAGGTGCACAGAGATTTAGGATTGTAATTATTTCCTATTAGGCTTATCTATTTATAATTATGAACTGTCTCACTTTATCACTAATAATGTTTCTTGCCTTAAAGTTCACATTGTCTGATATTACTATAGCTAGACAGCTTTAGGAGCAGGGCCAGGTTTGTATTTGCATGTATATTTGGCTTTCCTTTCACATTAAACATTTCTTTTTTATTAGATTTAAAATTTGGGTTTGTTTTTTATCTAATCTGACAGCAGTTTACTTCAAATTTAGCTCATTCACATTCAGTGTAATCACTGACATAATTGAGCTTATAGTTACCATCTTATTTTTTATTTTCTATTGAGTTTTTTCTTTTATATTCCTTGTGTTGTCATTTTATGTTCTTTTTTGCCCTTTCCCCAATTTTTTTTTATTATTCAATGCTTTCATTCTAAAACCTTGTAAGTTATACTTCTTAATTCTGATAGTAACTATCCTAGAGATTACAACATATATCCTTGATTTATTACAGAATTATACAAATTAGAATTATATAAATTATTTTTGCCACTCCTCTGATACTGTTAGACCCTTAGACCTTTTAAATGATTTATCTCTCCTGATTTTGTTCTTCTTACCACACATCTTAATTCTACATAGATCTTATACTACAAAGGACATTATAAATACTGCCTTGTCTGATCAATAGTAATTTACAAATATCCATGATTTACCCTAACCAATGTTTTTTATTTCTTCCTTCATGTCTATATTTTTCTTCTCTTTTCTTTTCTTTCTCTCTCTGTTTTTTTTTGTTGTTGTTGTTGTTGTTTATTTGTTTTGAGACAGGTGTCTCACGCTTTGTTACACAGGCTGGAACGAAGTGGCGCGATCATGGCTCACTGCAGCCTCAACCTCCTGGGCTCAAGCAATCCTGCAGTCCTCCTGCCTCAGCCTTCTGAGTAGCTGGGACTACAGGTGTGCCCCTATTTTTGGTTTTTACTACAGACAAGGTCTTGCTTTGTTGCCTAGGCTAAGATTATTTTCCTCTGCCTGAAGAATGTCCTTTAGTTTTTCTGAAAACATCTTTATTCCACTTTCATATTTGAAGGATATAATTCTAGGTTGGCAGTTATTTTCTTTAAGCACTTAAAGTTGACAGGATTGTCCTCTCGCATCTAAAATTTATGTTGATAAGCCAACTATGAATCTTTTGCTTCTTTGAAGATAATTTCTTTTTTTTTTTCTTCTGGGTACTTTTATGATTTTTCTCTTTATCTTCCGTTTTCAACAGTTTGACCCTGATGTGGTTAGCTTCAGTTTTCTTTGTTTATCTTGCTCCTTGTTCTTATGTCCATATGTAGATATTCTTACCCATTATTTCTTTGAATATTACTTCTCCTCTATTCTCTCTCTCCTTTTTGGAACTCCAATCATATATATGTGAGAAGTTTCATATGTATCTTGTTCTTACCATTGTTTCCATTTTTTTTTTTTCTCTTTGTGCTTCAGGACTAGATACTTTCCATTTATCTGGGTTCCAGGTCAGTGATCCAGCCCATTATTCACTAATCATGCTGTGTTTCATCTGCTGTATAACTTATCCATTTGGGTTCCTAATTTCAAATTGTTTTTTGATGTTTAGAGTTCTAAAATGTACATTTGATTTTTTCACAGATACCAACTTTCTAGTGAAATTCTCCTTTGTATTCATCATTTCACTATTTATTTTTCATATTAATTATAACTGTTATAAATTCCTTTTCTGGTAACTAATTTTTGGCCCAATTGTGGTTCAGACAGATCTGAGAAGCTTGGTTTTTTTGCTCTGTCTTAGGTACTTTATATTTAGTGTTTACATTCCTAGCCAGGGAAGTATTTATACAAACACTCTCTGTATTAATGACTCAGTTTAAGAAAATGCTTACAATAATTGGATTCTCCTTGTTTCTGAACCAAGTTTTATGTCATAAGACCACATCCTCATCTCGGGAGAAGCGTGAGGAGAGTCAGTGTCTAAGCATTCCTGAGCACTACGCTTGTGCTTCAGTGTTCCAGCCCCACAGAAAACCCATTTCTGTACAGTATCATATCCCACAATCAGTAATACTTTTAGATTTTTAGGAATACTTAGTGTCATTGCTATTAAGAGATTATCTATATCTTATACATTAGATAAATGTGCTCTGATAATATAAACGTTCTTTGAGCTAATTAGATAAACTTTGATTTCAATAATTGTTCATCTTTAAAACTGATGTGCTTTGTCTTAGGACTAAAGGATTATTTGTCTTCTCTGTCAATATGTATAATACATGTTGTATATTATATCTATATTGTATATGTATAGATAGAAGATAGTAATGTAATGTGTACAGCTGTTCACATAAATTAATTCACCTCTATTTAGCTTCCTCTGTATCCTGTTCTCTTAAGCTCATTGAGGGCAGAGGCAGTTTTCTTGTATCTTGCCACCCTGCAGCACCTAACACAATACCTTTCATAAACATAATCTGGGCTTAGCAAGTCTGTGGATTGGATTCACTTGCAAAATCTACCCATTGCTTTAAGACAAACCAATATTTAAAAGTAGACTTTCCAATGAAAGGATATTACAGATATTGCTTTGTTTAATAATTGTCTGCTTTGGAGACGTGTTTGCATTTTTAATGAGTGCTTTAATTAGCTTCTATTATCTATATTAGAAAACAAACTTAGAATAGTGCCACTCTGTAAGTTAACTATGCTAGTTTAAAATATATTTGAGATGGAATTTGATTAAATAATTACCAAAAAGAGATATGTAAAACTGTATAAGATAGCTTTAGCAGCAAGATCAGGCAGCAATATTGATTTTTTTTCAATAAAGTACTGAATATACTCAAATTCAAACACTTACTAAATAATATTTTGCAATTTTCAAAAAGCCTTAACATTTAGCCCCTCAGTTCATTCCCTTAATAACTTGATAAATTAGGCAAAAAAGCAAAGAAGTAGAGGATCATGGGAGGCAAGGATTTACCTTTACCCACATTTACATTTATATTGTCAGAGTCAGGACTTGAACTGAAGTCTCCTGAGGCCAATTTGATCTTCTATCTGTATCAACTAGAAATTCCTAAAATAACTCATATGTCTATAAAGATAAATGTACCTGTAGAAAATACATCTTTCAAAACATATATTTAATTACAACTTCTTAAGTGAGCACCCTCTTCCTTTTTCTTACAGCTTTTTATCCCTACCTAGATTTTAAAGAATCAAAATGCATGTAAACATCTGCCTAGAGCAAACACAGTCCTCATGACTGGAAGCCCATGTTAAAGCCACGCCTAAGGGAAGGAGGGAAGGCAGGGCTGATAATATTTTGTTTATTTTAGTCTTTCTGCTTAGTTTTTGTTTCCAGGCACTGGACTGAACTTATTTTTCAGAGCCAGAAATTATCAGTTTGCATATCTAAATTTGTTAATACTCTGCTTTTAGAAATTTTTAGGTACAGTGGATTCCAAGAGTATCTTGGGAACTTCTTAGTGGTGAAATCTAAATTGTGGTTCAGTGAAGAGCCAAGAAACACAAACTCCAAAGAGCAATTGGCACAGTAAACTTTTGGAGGTATAAGACTCTTCTGCTCTTCTAGGATGAGGCATAGAGTAGGTGCTTGCTAAAGTTAATCGGATGAATGAATGAAAAATACCTTAGTCCCTAGCACTGTCCCCTCAGTTCACCCAAAGATTCTCTGTGATGGCTGTGCCATCATTAGAGCAGCAGTTTGTTTTCTGTGCAATTTGTAGAAGAACCAGAAACCAAATGTTATCCATGGTCCAAACACTATCCTTGGTTTATGCCATAGCAAATAAGGTCCTGCCATTTTCACATAAGGCTTGCCCTATGGCAGTCTGTGAAAAGAAGGGTTAGTAGTTGACAAGCTTTGGTGCATGTATGCTGCCTCTCATCTCAGAGAATTCCTGCTATTCACAGTCGCTGCTGGAAAGAACAAGCCTAAGTGGCCCGGTCCCCACCCCATGTCTGCCTCTCCCCACTCCCATGAGACCAGGGCTGGATTCATGAGCCACAACACTCAGACTCTCTCTTATGATTCTGAGCCAAGTTACAGAAACTACAGCCAGTAACTGTGGACTGCAGCTGAGCGCTACTGTCCAGCGAGGGCTGAGGTTGGTGCCAATGCAAGCCAAAGTCAAGGACAATCAAAGCCGCTTAAAAGCAAGATTATAAATAAACAGACAAAGCCAAAGTCTATGGAGAAAGGAAATTAGACATGCTTTTAAAAAGCAAAGAGTATGCAACACTCACAGGGAATTAGTAATATTTTTTAAAAGCAAAGACAGTCAAAAGAGAAAGTCAAAGGAGAGAAAGAATCAGAGACTAGAGATCAATCAACTTCAGTTTCTGACTCTCTCTTTCTCAGCTTTGGTCGCTATGAAGTCCAGCTGGACTTTGTTTCCTGCTGGAGTCTGCAAACTTGCTGGCTTTACCTTTACAGTTAACTCCTGTTTTTAATTTGAGTTAATTTCAGTGAGATTCGATTCCTAGCAACTGATCATCTCTGACCAACGGACTTCCCTGTCCCCTACTCCCCTGGGAACTAGGTGCTTCAGTTTGGCCCTTTTCTCTCCCATCAAGAAAGAACGGGATCTGAAACACTTTCACACTGTCAAATACTGAGTTTGCTGACTCTTCCAGTAACATTTGAGAAGAGCACAGCAGTGAGAAGGCCACATGAGACAGTAAGAAATAACAATTCACGATACCATTTTTGGCGTCAGTTGTAACCTATTTCAAGAGGGGCACCAGAACACATTCTCTTATCTCAGTAGCAGATCACTTACTATCCCCTTTTAGATGGCTACCTTCCATCACACATAAAGCTTTTCCTTCCTCCCACACTCCATTCACCACATACTATATAAGCTCTTCTGTCCATTGTAAATGCCTTGAAAACCGGGATTGTCTCCACTGTCGTTGTATACACACTAACAGAGACAGCACTCATTTGAATGGATACATGTTCTACATATAATTTTAATGGATATTCCTTCTCCCTCTCTGAAAGTGAATCATTTGGAAACTTCTGGTCCTAATATTCAGATAACGCCTCCTCAAAAACCCTTCTTTTCCCTTCTGCCACTCCCTCTGTACTTCTGTGTGTCCTTGCACTTCTGTGAGACCTCCTAAAACTGAAGAGCATGAGGAAGGCAGGAAATTAGTATTAGCTTTTTCTTGGTCTGGGGAAAAAAAAGACTTAGAGGTGGCCCAGTCATATTGATAAAGTGTTGATTAAAGAAGCCAGTATCAGCAATTGGAAGGGACTTTCTAATTCAGCCCTACCTCCCATTCCATCTGGGCATCTCCAGCATCACCCCACAGTTTCTCAGACTCCAGTCCATTCCATGCCATTCATCACGCTGACTTTCCGACGAAGTCACAGAAGACAGAGAGCACATTTGCATCAATGCAGGCACAGGTGTATAAACCCAGTGGCTCCAAGCGACTACACTGTGCAATGTTTACTTACTTGGAAAAAGGGCCATTCTCACAGATTCTATTTAAGGCCAATGAGGAAATATTAATAGAAACTCTTGAATCTAGGACTATTCATAAATCTGTTTTAGAAGAATTATTTTCATTCAGAAAGGACCAGTTTTTGACAGACTGTGATTAATGTTTTATTTCCCTTTTGTATATCATTGAAGGCAAGGGTAGTATTCAGAACACTCATAAGTCATATACAGAAAGAAAAGAAAATGTTTTTGGCATGCTTGGATCTCTATCATATTATGTTCTTGTCTTTTCTGGTACAATTGTAGGATTTATTTTCTAAACATTCCAATTTTACAGCATGAGTCATTGTTAATGTAGAAACCAACTGAGTCATCCATCCATCCATCAATGAATAGTCTAGTCTTCTTTTTTCTTCTATGTGCTTATCATTATACTAAAAAAGATATTAGGAATTCTTCCACTTCAAGCACTTCTCCCTTTCAATTATTTTGTTGGCTTCACAGGTAATATAGTAAAGCTATCATTAACTTTGTATTGGTTCAGATTTCCATTCAAAACATTGAGTTGGAAACTAAAATCAAGTGTACTCTTCAGTATCTCAAATCTGATATCTTCCATACAGGAGGTAAACATAAAGTCTAGAAAAGGTAGAATAGAAAAGAAATATTTTCATATTTTCTGGCCCTAAGAAAGACCAGTCAGACTGGCTTGTGGTGATAAGTCTACATCTTCTTCACTTAGAGAGTTGACTTTAAAAGTTGTTTGATTGGCCAAGCATGGTTCCTCATGCCTGTCATCCCAACAGTTTGGGAGGCCAAGGTGGCAGATCATTGGATGTCAGGAATTCAAGACCAGCCTGGCCAGCATGGTGAAACCCCATCTCTACTAAAAATACAAAAATCAGCTTGTCATAGTGGTGCATGCCCATAATCCCAGCTACCCAGGAGGCCAAGGCAGGAAAATTGCTTGAACCCGGGAGGCAGAGGTTGCAGTGAGCCAAGATCGCACCACTGCACTCCAGCCTGGGCGACAGAGCAAGATCCATCTCAAAAAAAAAAAAAAAAAAAAAAAAAA
>PVKV010027505.1:0-26328 GCA_004027835.1 Alouatta palliata | reverse complement strand
AGAAAGATGGAAAGGGGGAGGGAGGAAGGAAGGAAGGAGGGAGGGAGAGAAGGAAGGGAAGAGGAAAGGAAGAAGAGAGGAAGGAGGGAGGAAGAGAGGAGGGAAGGGAGGAAGGGAGGGAAGATGGAAGGAGGAAGGGAGGAAGAAAGGAAAGAGGAAAGGAAGGGAGGAGGGAAGGAAGAAGGAAAGGAGGGAAGGAGGCGAGGAGGGCGGGAAAGTGAGAAGGCGGGAGGAAGGGAAGGAAGGATGGAAGGAAGGACGGAGGCCGGGAGAGGTACAGAACAGGGGCAGCCTAGGCTCGGGTTGCTGTGACAAAGCCGGGGAGTGGCCCTGGGGCATTCTCCTGCTGGCATTTGACGTAAGCCTGTGATAGATAAAGAGCAGAAGATGCCTTTAGGGGGCGCAGAAGAACAGGGTCGATATGGCTGCGGGGAAGCAAGTATTTCAAAGCAAACTTTTTCATCGTTTTTGTGTTTGAACCCTGTACATGTATTGCCTGTCCCCCTAAAATAAATTAATTGAGAAGAGAGCGAGACCACGCCGAGCCTCGGGCTATCACAGCCTCAGTGGAAAGCACCGAACCCCGCTGTGACCCCGGCTTCGGGCCCGGGCGCCCTATGGGGGATGCGGGGTCGCCCTTGGGAGGGCGCCGCCTCTGCTTCTCACGGCAGGGGCGCCCCCAGGAAGGGAGAGGACAGGGAGCTCTGTCCCGCTGCGAAGGAAACGCGGAGGTCCGGCCTCTCCTCCCCGCCCTCCCCGCGCCCTCCGCCGCCTCCCCGTCCGCCCTGCGCCCTCGGAAAGCGCCGCCCGACGGCCAGGCCCCTTGGCCGCAGCCAGAGTGCTCTGCCCCAGCCCAAAAGAGCCGTCTCCACGGAAGCGGCCCCTCCTCCGGGAGCCCGGCGGCCGCGAGGGACCCCCGACGACGATGCGAGGATTCCGCCCCTGCCCCGCGGACTCGACGAAAGGAGGCGCTTTGAGAGTCTCGGTCTCCCGCCCGCGCGCCTCCCCGGCACAGACCTTTGGCTTGTGGTGCGCGTCCGGATGTGCCCAGAGCTACAGCTTGCTGAGCTTTGCTGGACGGACTCGCCGGAGCGGCGGTCCCCAGGCGGAGAGGCCGCGCGTCGCGCGCTGCCGGGGCCCCGCAGGGCCTGGCGCCTGGGGCCAGGGCGCCGCTTTGGGGCGGGAGGATCACACCGCGCCCTCCGGGAGCATGGCGTCTTCCACGCGGCCGCTGTGTGTCGCCCAAGCGGTGTGCTCTCGCTGCCGTGTCCGGGTCACCGCGGGGGTGAGCCCCGCTTTCTCCACCCCTTCTGCTGTGGATGGGCACTCGTCCGGGCTAGAAGGGAGAAGGTTGCTGTGAGCGGTCTCGTGTGTGTTTTTGGTGAACGTGCACACACGTTTCTCTTGAGTACAGACCTGCCCGGGAGTTGAACTGCCATTTCCCAGCACTTTGGGGAGAAGTCCTGTTGCAGTCTGAAGCCAAGGAAGCAGAGGGCCGTCCACGTTCGTGATTCCAGCCAGACACAGAAGGGAAGGACACGGACAGCAGCCACGGAGAGGCGAGGAGGGGCACTGGGCGCTGCCGTCCCCTCCCCTGAGGGACAGCCACTTCCCTTATGGACGCAGGTGGGGTCACCAGAAGGGAAGGACAGCAGAGGACCCTTCAGGGACCTTCCTGGACCCCCCTGCACTGGGACTGGCCTACTTCCTTGACTTGAGGGTGAGGCTTGGTCAGCCCTTGACCGTGGCGGGCAGGACCGTGGGCTTCAGGAAGCCAGTACCCAGGACCCGTGCCTGCGCTTCCATTCCTGCTTGCTGCCCGGGCCTCCGGGCAGGGATGTCTTGTCTCCCTTTCCGGGCTTCCATTGCCTCAGCCCCTGCTATGGTAAGGATTCACTCAGGTCCCTATTTATTAATCAGGGAACTCGGGGTTCCGGTTTGCTCCCCTTCTCCGCATCTAGTCCCCTTGGGAGCCCCCTGGGGCAGAAGATAACGCACGAGGAGACCTGGCTGTATATGTTTGCCTGGTTATAATAACATCAAAATTCCGTCAAACACTAAACGGAAAAGAAAGAGGAAAACATTGAACTTTATTAAAATGAACTTCAAAAACAGCAGTAAGAGTAAAACCATAATTCACAGAAAAGTTGCTTTTTGTTCAATAAAGGACTCAGGACCAGAAAATACGAAGAACCCCTACAACAAGAAAAAGATAGGTTGCTCACTTAAAAATTGACAAAAGACTTGAAAAGATATTTCACAAAAGGAGAGATCCAGATAGTCAATCCACATGTGAAAGTGTGCTTAGCATCAGGGAACTGCAAATCAGTGACATTCGATTCCATATCACAGCCACTGGGCAGCTAAAATAGCAACAGCAAATGCTGATGAGAATGTAGAACAGCGATCTGGGCTCTCATTCCCTGCTGATGGGAGGGTGGATTGGAGCAACCACGTGGAAACTGAGAGTGCCCTCCTACACTCTCGGTTCCAGCCAGCTCTGCATGCCATATTTTCTCAGTGACAACGTTCTGTATGGGCGTTTGCCCACTGCTAGTGCTGGGTGACCTACGTTGGTACAGTGGGGACTACAAGGCCCTTTTCTTGGGATACTTTATTTGCTACTTTTAACTCCTGGTCCTTGGCCCTGGAATCCCCCAGCATTTGGGGTTACCAGAAAACAAGAGGTGGCAAAATGTTGCGATAATTTTGAACCCAGCTCCATGTTGAAATGCACAAGTGGGGACAGTGCGGTGGGGAGATGAGAGCTTGGGGCCGGGAAGACTGCCTGGGTTCCAACCCCAGTCCCTTGCTGGCCACCTGCAACCCACTGGCAAATCACTTTTATCGCCAAACCTCAAAAATGGTCTCAAGCTTTCCAAATAGAGTAGGTTATTTCTTTTTGTTTTCTAGAAAAGTGAGCATAGTGGTAGAGCCCCTGGAGGTGCATCCTCCTGGGGTAAGGCAGAGCCATCTCACAAACCACACCACCTGATGCCATCTATTTCAAATGTCAGATTTGGTAGGCTGAAGTGACCCAGAGGCCAGAACGTTCCACCCAACAACAGCAGAATATACAATCTTCTCAAGTATGCAGGAAACATTGTCCAGGAAAGACAACATATAAGGTCACAAAACAACTCTTAACAAATTCAAGAAGGTTAAAATTACACAAAATATCTTTTTTTGATCACAATGAAATGAAACTAGAAATCAATAGCACAAGGAAAATTGGAAACTCCACAAATACGTGTAAATAAAATAACACACTCTGAAACAGCCAATAGGTCAAAGAAGAGGCCACAATGGGGTTAGAAAATGCCTTTGGACAAGTGAAAATGAAAACACAACATACCAAAACTTACGGGCTACAGCAATAGCAGTGCTAACAGGGAAGTTGATAGCTGTCAATGTCTTCTATTAAAAAGAAGAAATATCTCAAACAGCTTAACTTTACATCTCAAGAAAGCAGAAAAAGAACAAACTAAAGCTAAAGCTAACAGAAGAAAGGAAATAAAGATTAGAGCAAAAATAATTAAAATAGAGAATAGAAATAAAATCAGTGAAGCCACATTAGGTTTCAAAAAAAAAAAAAATCAACAAAATGGACAACCCCTTAGCTAAATTGAGAAAAAAAGAGAGATGATTCAACTAAGTAAAATCAGAAAGGACATGACAACTGATGCCATAGAAATAAAAAGGATCGTAAGAGAATACTAAGAACAATTGTATTTCCACAAACTTGTTAATCTAAAAGAAATGGACACATTTCTAGAAACACACAACCTACCAAGACTGAACTATGAAGAAATGAAAAGTCTGAACAGACCAATAACAAGTAAGGAAATTGAATAAATAATAAAAAATCTTCCAACAAAGAACAGTCCAGGACCAGATGGTTTCACTGGAGAATTCTACCAAACATTAAAAAAGAATGACTAAAGTCTTTGTTATTTCTGAGCAGCATCCACAAGAGTCTTGAAATCAAAGATTCACCTAATTTGCATAACCAAAAATGCCTAGAAATAAGCCAGATCACCAATGAACCTTGTCCCATGTCATGGCTTTCCTTCCTTCCCCAGCAGCACCCCCACCTCTGAGGAACACCAGGCAAAGTTCAGACCAGACCTTTTAGGCTTGTCATTGGGAAAGCTAAGGATTGCGTCCACAGCACACAGGGGCACTCAATAAATTTGTCAAATGAGTATTCTGCTCCCACTTTTTGACAAAGCCCCTTGAAAATGCCCAAGTCTTGCATGGAAGAAGAAAAATAGCCTGAGGAAAACAGAAATCTTTGTCTAATCACTAGGATATAGAATCCCTTCTCTACATCAATATAAAGGCAAAATCAAAATAGAATTTACAGATTTACACACTTAAAATTAAAAATATTTATATGTCATAAAGTGTCATAAACTAAAGGCAAACTGTCAAAATATGGATTATTATATCAAAATTGGTCCTGAAAGACCCAGGTGCTCCCAGCAGAAAGGATCCCAAATATAGGGAATGGCATCATTTCCTGGTGGTCAACATGAAGGGTAATGACACTGGCAGAGGCACGGTCCTCTCCAATTACCTGGGCTCAGGGCCTCCCAAGACCACAGGCCTCCACTGCTATGTCTGGCTGGTTTACCAGCAGGACCGGTTGCTGAAGTCTGAAAAGTCTATTCTCAGCAACTGATCTGCAGACCACTGTGGCAATTTCAAGGTGGCATCCTTCTGTAAAAAGTACAAGCTCTGGGCCCTGGTGGCCGGCACATCTTACCAGGCTGAGTGGGATGGCTAAGTGCCTAAACTGTACAAGCAGCTGTCTGGGAAGTAGGGGGAAGCTCGGGGACCTGAGCTGTCCTGGTGGTCCCAAGCCATGTTCCCCAGTTCAGTGTTGCATGCAGATTTCTCCTCTTGCTGCTCCCCTTTGCACAGCCAAGACCAGATGATGGTTTAGGTGACTTTTCCTGCTGCCTGTCCTTTGTAATTCTAGTCACTCACTCACTCCAGTTTATGTTTTGATCAAATTTGAACTCCATTTGGAATATATTTTGGATGACTGTGATGGGGTCATCAAATTGTTAATATAAAAATGGCAACCCAGAATTTAAAGGAAGAAAAATTGTGGGGAAAAAAGACCAGCTCTACAGTAATAGAGCAAAGTATCAAAGTTTCTTTAATGGGGGTTAAGAAAAAAAAAAATTGGTCGTCTCTGCCTTTGTGATCCTGAGTCCAGAATTGTACGCAGTGTGTTTTTATGGTGCTGTCATTCACCTTGACAGCAAGATGCTGGCACTGAGGCTAAACCCCAAAATGGCACACCTCAGATGCCTTAATAGGTGTCAGTATCTCACTCTGGTCCCTTTAAAGAGCATTCTTGGAAAAAGCAGCAGACAGAGTGACTTTGCTGTTGTTGGGACATGACCATCTAGACTCACAGCAGTGCCAGCTGACAGTTTATCAGGAATCCTTAAATCTGTGTCTGTTAAATTGATCATTCTTCGTGGGGGTAAGAAAAGCTGGTCTGGAGTTGCTGAATGTTGCAGTAATTCCACTGTTTGCTTATAGGTGAATAAAAATAGAAAACTTGAATAAAAAAAAATAAAATAGGAGTGTGAAGGAGAAAAATAATTAATAAAGATAAAAGCAGAAGTTAATTAATTAGAAAGCAACTAGTAGGCACAAATAAGAAAAGGAATCAAGAATTGTTTCTTTTGCAAAGATCAGTAAAATAGATACATTTCTGGCAAGTCTGTATAGAGAGCTAGAGAGAAAGAGTGAGAAAGAGAATGAAAGTATGCAATATTAGATATAAAAATTGACACAATTATAACTGTAAATAAAATTAGCAATTAATTGTTAATTAATTGCTGGTGGATCTGCATAGTTACAGGCAGAAGACTGGGGTTTTTGGAGTCTCCATCTCTCTGCTCATATCTGTTCTTGCATGTTGTTCACTTTTTCCATTAGATCCCATAGCGTATTATCCATAGTTGTTTTAAATTCCTTGTCTAATCATTCCAACATTCCTTCATCTTTGAATCAGGTTCTGATGCTTTCTCTTCTGTCTCTTTAAATTTGTTTTTTTGTTTGTTTGTTTTTTAGTGTGCCTTGTAATTTTTTGTTGAAAGCATGTCATGATATATTGTGTAAACGGAGCTGAGATTGATAGGCCTTTAGTATGAGATTTGTATGCTCATTTGACTAGGAATTAGGCTTTGTTTTCTATTTGCTGTAGCTGTCAGTGTAGGAGGATAAAATTTCCTTGGGTGTCTTTGATTTTGCCTCCCTTGTTTTACAGGAGCCCTACTGATGTGATGGTAAGGTGTGGGGGAGGGGAAGCTTTCTACAGTTCTATAAAGGTCTCAGTATTTTAGTAAGTCTATGAGCCTGAGCTGTGAACTTCACAAGTGCTTCTCAGTTGCTTTTCTCCCCCCATGCCCCTTTCATGATTTGGGAAAGCTAGAAGAGGCTGGAATTGGGTATTTCCTTCTCCCAGTTAAGCTTTGGTAAAACCCCAGTCTGTTAGGCTCTGGCAAACAGTTTTCCTTAATGTTAGGTCTTGTTAAAAACAGAATGCTCTGGAGTACTTCAAAATAGCTTCTTGTCGGGAACGGCATGTCTGCTGGGGAGCTCTCGGCCAGCGAAAGGATCCCAATACCTGGAAGAGAGAGTGCGCAGAAAACATAGAAGACAGAAAAGTGGGGTCTGGAGGTCTGAATAGGCAATGCCTAAACAGCAATTTTATTTGTGCATAGGGTCCCAATATATACTGTCAGCTTTCAAACACTGACGTCAGTCCACATTGTTTCAGCTAAAACATTAAAGGTAACAGAAAGTTACAGAATCTGGTAAAGTAGATAAAATACAAGTTAAAAGAGAACAGTACTGAAGTCATAAAATAACCACAAAATAATGCAAAACAAGCAGATGCTCTTCTTATTATCTATTGTGAAAGAGTTTTACATTTAACAAAGTAACATTCTTTAAAGTTCAGGCCCACCATAAATTCCAGGAACAGTAATCTTAAAGAATTACATGAATAATCACAGGGTTGAAGCAGTACTTGATAAACAGAGTCACAAAACTAGTCCAAAGCAGGAATGAGACAAAACACAATGTCTTAATAAAACCACACAGCTATCACCAGGCCACTGAGTAAGCGCCTAGAAGTTCAAAATAGCCCTTTTACACGATTCCTCATCCTTAGTTTCTGCTTTCCCATAGCTCGACTGCCTCCAGGAGGGGGCAAATGCTTCTGGGGTCAAGCTCACATTATGGCGGAGGCACTCTTGGGGGTCTCTACGCTGGAGCGACACCCACAGCTTCTTTTCTCTGTCCCTTGTGTATTAGTCTGTTCTCTCATTGCTGTAAAGAAATACCTGAGACTAGGTAATTTATAAAGAAAAGAGGATTACTTGGTTCTTGGTTCTGCAGGCTGTACAGAAAGCACAGTGGCATTTGCTTCTGGGGAAGCTTTGGCTCATGGCAGAAGTCAAGGTGGGGAGCAGACGTGTTACATGGTGGGAGCAGGAGCAAGAGAGAGAGCAAGGGGAGAGGTGCTATTCAACAACCAGATCTTGTGAGAACTCTATCATAAGAATAGCACCAAGAGGATGGTAATAAACCATTCATTCCTTAAGGATCCATCCCATGATCCAATCATCTCCCCCTAGACCCCACCTCCAACATTGTGGATTACAGTTCAACATGAGACTTGGTGAGGGACCCAGACTCAAACTTTATCACCCTACTGGAAGCAAAAAGGATTTATCTTTAGTCTCCACTGTGGGAACCTGATAGTTTGGAAGTAAAAGTCAATAAAAGTGTGCCCCAATTCCCCTCAAGACTGGACCCCCTGAAGTTTTTGACTTTTAAGCTCATCCACACTACACTGAGCCTCCAGAAACTCATCAGTTACAGTTCAGGTTTTTTTTTTACCCCGGTACTGGTTTCTGGAAAGATTTCTGCTCATAGGTGTCAACCTTCAATAATGAGACTTAGAAAATATGATTAAATATAGAGTTTATTTGAGTGCAAAGTTTCAGGATGACAACTGAGAATCACAGGCTCCAAACAAATGAGTCAGAGTTCCAAAGTGGAGAAGTTAAAACTTCTTCGATATAGGCCAAGACACAGGTTCAGGAGGGTCACGACATTTTCCATGTAAGAACAATGCATACCTTACAGTGATTCAGTTGGTTAAAGATTGCTGCATTCCAAGGAGGATTACTTATTACTCCATAAAAAAGGGGAATGAGCTTAAGGAGGTCTTATCCCTGGTACATTTTCAGTCTTTTCTAATTCTCTACAGTACAGGAATAAGGAAAGGAGTTAATCCATAACAGGAGAAGCAGAAATTGTAGCTGCATGCTTCATGACTAAGGCCATATATATAGTCTCATTTCTCTCAAGGTTCAAATAATCTAAAGGCCAACACCTTTATGTTTGAATTATTTAATTTCTGCTCCAGTAAGTTGTGATCCTCTGTATACACTACACTTGTCTTTCCAATGTTTGAGGCAGCTGTTTGCCCTGTGGTCTCAGTTCTTTATGTGTCTAAGAAGAGTTGTTAATTTTCAGTTTGTGTTTTTGTTTTCTTCTTATTACAAAGATGGGCGTGAAGACCAAGCTCCTTACATTTCAGACCAAAAATCAGAAGTCCCCAAAAATTTTAAAGTCTAAATACAGTTGATACTTTTCATAGAAAATATAAATGACCAAGAAGTAGCAGAAAGAATAAATTGATCAATAAATATGGATGGCATGAAAAACCCCTTTAACTTAAAAAGTATCTGTCACAAACCAACAACTTAGGACAG
This sequence comes from Alouatta palliata, assembly GCA_004027835.1. NCBI lineage: Eukaryota > Metazoa > Chordata > Mammalia > Primates > Atelidae > Alouatta > Alouatta palliata. Next base: position 17,515 of record PVKV010027505.1, on the reverse strand, counting down.
GTTGAATGATTAAACACTAGAGACAAACATAAGCACCATCCATGATCTAAGATTCCAGAAATGCTTTAAAATCCTTGGGGTCAATTAAATCTCACAATCAGGTTTTTTTCAGATTTCTCAAAACAATGTCATACATATATTATACCTTGGAAAACAACCCCAGTCTGGGAGAGCAGTTCATAATCAAGCAAATTACTGTCTCAACCACCAAATGCACTTGCCCCAAGTTGTATACTTAAAGAGTACAAATAGCCCACATTGGTTCAGGTAAGGTTTTGTTATCCAAAGAGTTTGCCACAGACCTTAGATTTCAGAGTTTTTTGGCATTTAGGAATTGTAGACGGCAGGTTGAAAATCTACACTATCAATCAAAGTTGTTCATAAAATTCTAGACAATGCAACAAGATAAGGAAATAAGCTTAAAAACATTGGAAAGAAAAGAGACAGAATTGTCATTATGTTAATTGTCCGTTTCCAAAAAATAAGAAAGTACAGAACACTAGATTTTAGAGTGCTTTTTTAATTCAATATTTTCTATGTACATACATATAACATATGTGTGTGAGCATGTGTGTATGTTTGTGCCTGTACATAAGAATGGGTAACACCCTTCTTTTCACCCAGATAGAGACTGAGGAGAGAGAGGAACAATTCTTGGCAAATAATTTAATTTAGTCCTTTCTAGACTGTGCATTTCTAAAGCTCTAATTGTGTTGCTAAGGGAGCAGCATTTAAAGCAGGTTTGTGACTGCTTTCTTATCCTGCTACGCCTGAAAGGGAAGCAGAAAAAGAACAAAGGACTAAATACCACTTTGGATAATGATGTGATTTACTGATTCCATGGGAGGAAGTGCATTCTTTCTAATTAAGAGGCAGTTAGGAGACATTTTCTTCCTTGCCATGGCAAGAACTAATGTTTGACCTTAAGAAAGACATGTTTGTGCTTGAGTCAACAGACACTCTGTACCATGCACAGATTAATTTATAAATGGATTAAACGCTTAAACATGAAACATCAATAAAATTATTTCAGTAAGATATAGAATAGTAATCCTAAAACCTTGGAATATAAAGTGTTTTCATTCTCAGATGTCCTAAAGAAACAATTTCACTGATTTAACCATGTAAAAATACATAATTTTTATGGTTTAAAAAAAAACGAAAAAATCTTAAAAAAGGAAGTCACTGGTAAAAGTATTCACAACTAAAATGATTACAGAGGGTGTAATGGTTGAATTGTGCTCCTCAAAAAATATCTGTTGCACTCCTAACCCCAGTATCTCAGAATGTGACCTTATTTGGATCTTTTCAGAAGTAATTAAGCGCCTCATATGAGGCATTAGGGTGGGCCCCGATCCAGTATGACTGGTGTATTTGGGTATTTGAAGTGGGAGAATACTTGATGCCAGAGGTAGAAGGAGGCCAGAAAGAAATTATAAATTTGCAATGCACAGCAAACGCCATCTTCCAGGGATAATTCTGGGAATATGGTAACCTGAGCCCAGCTCCATTTCCTTCATTCGCACTTGTACCTTTTCTAGACCAGTCAGCTGTTGAGGCTCTGGGCATCTATCTGGGTACTCATGCAGCTTGGGCTTCTATGAGCATCTCAAGGAGAAGACTTCTGTGGTGCCTTCTGCCCAGTTGCTCAGTGGCAGCTGCCTAGAAGTCAGCACTGGGGAGCCACCAGGAAAATCCTGGAAAGACTTGGGGGAAGTTCCCATCAGCACCATGAGCCTGCCTGGTTTCCCTGGCCAAAAGGTACTAAGTGTAGGGTGAGTCCTTCTAATCCTGCAGCTAAAGAAACAGAGAGGACAGAAGAACAGGGATCCCAGCACATGCCTGCTGCAGTGTCACCAGCACATGGAGGCAGAAATCTCTGCACCTTCTACCACCTGAAGAGCTGCTGCTGCGGGAACACCAATGACCAGACTCGAGCCCTGATGAGCCAACAACCAGCCCACAGCATCACTGCAGCCAGAGGGCAAGGTTAGCCCATGACAAATAGAACTCATACCTGGAAAAGAGAGCTGCTAGAGGACAAGGGTGCATCTGAAAGAATATTGGAGGAGGTGAAAAGGGAAAGAACATTTTAATGGATGCAAGAGCAGTACAAATGTTTCTGGAGCTAAAAATAAACATAATTCTCTGCTCCGAAAATTCAGTAGATGAGTTATAAGAGAAAAGAGACACTGTTGAAACCTAATTAGAATTAGCATTCTAGAAAATTTATTGCAATAAATATCTCAAAAAGAGAGCAAATACATCAAATAAGACAGAAATCATCATGAACCAATATATAAGGATTTGGAGCAGTGGATACCAAGGATGAGACAGTGGGAGTGTCCACCCTCAGCTCAGATAATAGTGCGTGCCTTGTCAGGAGATAATTTAGAAAACCAAAAGACAGTTGGTTTTTTATGATCACAATGGACTGGCAATGCTCAGCAACATTAATACAATAGTCCTCAAAAAAGTCTTCTGTTCATCTAAGATTTAAACACTTGCTGCAAGTACTGTTTTTTTTCAAAAAATAAACTTTTAGAACAGTTAAGATCATCGAAAAGATTTAAAAAATTGTATAGAGAGTTCCCAAATACTCCTTCATTCATTTCTCCCTAAAATTAGCATCTTTCATTAGTATGGTATATTTGCTACAATTAATGAATCAATGCTGAGACTAACCTCCAGAGCTTATTCTGATTTTCTCAGTTTTTACCTAAGGTGTTCTTCTGTCCCAAGATTCCATCCAGCACACATTACATTTACTTGTCATGTCTCCTTAGGCTCCTTTTGGTGGGGCAGCTTCTCAGCCTTTCCTTGTTTTTGAAGATTTCAGCAATGTTGAAGATTAAGAAGTTTATAAGATGCGCCTTTATTGAAATTTATATGATGTTTATCTGATAGTTTTATCATGATTAGATGGGGATTATATGTAGACCACATGGGTAGAGAAGCAACTTTCATCACATCATAATAATATTACACGCTATCAACACGATTTGTCACTGTTGATACTGACTTTTGTCAAAGATCAGTTGACAGAGGAACCTAAGGAGACATGAAAAGTAAATGTAATGTATCCTGGATGGAATCCTGGGACAGAAAAACACATGAGGTAAAAACTAAGAAAATCAGAATTAGCTCTGGATGTTAGTCTCGGTATTGATTGTAAAAAATATACTATACTAATGAAAGATGCTAATTTTAGGGAGAAATGGATGAAGGAGTATTTGGGAACTCTCTATAAAATCTTTTTAATCTTTCGTGTGAGTCTATTTCTGAGTTCTCTACTCTGTTTCACTGATCCCTTCATCTATGCTTTTGCCAGTATTACACTGTCAATTACTGTAGCTTTACAGTAGGCCTTGAAGTTGAATTGTATCAGTCCTCCAACTTCTTTTTTTGAGATGGAGTTTCTCTCTTGTTGCCCAGACTGAAGTGCAATGGCATCATTTTGGCTCATTGCAACTTCCGCCTCCCGGGTCCAAGCAATTCTCCTGCCTCAGCCTCCTGAGTAGCTGGGATTACAGGTGCACCACCACATCCAGCTAATTTTTTTGTATTTTTAGTAGAAATGGGGTTTCACCATGTTAGCCAGGCTGGTCTCAAACTTCTGACCTCAGATGATCCACCTGCCTCGGCCTCCCAAAGTGCTGGGAGAGATTGAGAACATGATAGGAAATTTCTCCTTGAATAAGGCACCAGAGCCAGGTAGGATCAATAAACAAACAATTCTACTGCTATTTAAACTATGTCAATCTATATAAAAAGAAAAAATTTTCTTATTCATTATGAAAAGTCAGCAGAACTCTAACACTCAAATTGTATTAAAAAATATAAGAAACCTATATACTAATTTTACTTCTGAATATAGATGTAAAAATTCTAAATAAAATGTTAGTGAAACAAATCAGTAATGTTTCAAAAAATGGTACACTATCAAGCAGGGTTTAATCCAAGAATGAAAAAGTGGCTTAATATCGGGAAACCTAAAGGGAAAAATACACATAATTTTATTAGCGCAAGCTGAAAATGCAGTTAACCAAATTTATCAGTTAATCTTAATAAAAACTCCAGGAACCAAGGAAAATTACTTAATAAAGATGGCCCACTAAAATTAACAGCAAATATTACTTTGAACTACAAAATACTAACATCGTTTTAATTAAAACCATAAACTACAGAGTGATACTTATTCTTACTACTATTTATCATTGTCTTGGGGGCTGAGCTGAATGCAATGAAATAAGAACGTGAAATAATTTCGATAAACGTTGTGATATGGTTTGGCTGTGTCTCCACCCAAGTCTCATCTTGAATTGCAGCTCCCATAATTCCCACATGTTGTGGGAAGGACCCAGTGGAAGATAATTGAATCATGGGTGGTTTGAATCATAGTGTCCTTATGGTAATGAATAAGTCTCATGAAATGTGATGGTTTTATAAGGGGAAACCCCTTTCACTTGATTCTCATTCTTTCTTGTCTGTTGCCATGTGAGATGTGCCGTTCACCTTCTGCCATGATTGTGAGGCCTCTCTAGCCATGTAGAACTGTAAGTCCATTAAACCTCTTTCTTTTATAAATTGTCCAGTCTCAGGTATGTCTTTATCAGCAGCATGAAAATGAACTAATACACATTGGAGGCAGAGATAAAATCATCTCTGCTCAGAATGATACAATTATTTATAGAAAACCAAGAATCTATTAAGGAGGCAACACTGTAGAGACAGGGAGTAAATCAGTGCTTTCCAGAGTGGAGATGGGAATGAGGAAATGCAAACTGAATTGAAGTGATGTTTGTATAAATCTGTAAATTTACTGAAAGTTATTGAATTGTACATTTTAAATGAATGAATTTTTGGTAGATAAATTATGCCTCAATAAAGCTGTTATAAAAAATATTCTAGGTGGAATAAGAAAATTTAAGGTGAATGAATATGATATTAAATAAAACAACTATTTTTCTTAAAAAAGTTTCAAAAAATTTAGGAATGTACTTAATAAAGCTAATAATAAAAAACTATAAAGAAAATTAATAAACCTTATGAAAGGCATAAAGCAAGAACTGAACTAATGGAAAACAACCATGTTCTTGAATGGGAAGACTGAATAGCATCAAAATGCCAATTGTTCTAAAATTAACATTAAAAATCAGTGCACTTCTAATTAGAATCCCAACAGCATTTTTCTCTCCATTGGATAAGATGATCTTAAAGTTTATGGGGATAAGCAAATACCAAGCATGGCAAAGGAAAGTTATAAAATAGATCAATGGCAATGAGAAGATTTGCCTAACTAGGAACCAAAGAATAGAGTAAAACCAGTCACTAATGTAGGACCAGACAAATGGATCAATGAAATGGAACGAAACAGCAAGTAAGATCCTAATATGCACACGTATGTGTGTGTGTGTGTGTGTGTGTGTATACACAAATGTAGAATTTTCACACATGAAAGAGATTGTTGTTCAATTTTGTGGGAAAATGGGAAATTGTTTAATGAATTGTACTAGCACAACTGGCTATCCATTTGCGAAACAATTAAATTGGTCTCTCATCTTACACCATATACAAAATTAAATTCCAAATATACTAATGACTTAAACAGAAAAAACAAAATATGAGGCCATGCGCAGTGGCTCAGGCCTGTAATCCCAGCACTTTGGGAGGCCGAGGTGGGCAGATCACGAGGTCAAGAGATCGAGACCATCTAGCCAACAAGGTGAAACCCTGTCTTTACTAAAAACACAAAAATTAGCCGGGCGTGGTAGCACGCGCCTGTGGTCCCAGCTACTCGGGAGGCTGAGGCAGAAGAATCTCTTGAACCCAGGAGATGGAGGTTGCAGTGAGCCGAGATTGTGCCACTGCACTCCAGCCTGGCAACAGAGCAAGACTCCGCCTCAAAAAAAAAAAAAAAAAAAAAAAAAAGGATATTCTGTAAGAAAAGTCTGTAAGATTACATGATCACCCTAAAGGGCAAGAAAGAACTTCTTAATGAGTACTGGAAATGAAGAGGTTAATTTTTTTAAAAAAAGAAATATATTGGAATGGGAGAGTTTCCTGACCCACTTGCAGGATGTGCAACAGGGGTATGGCTCACCTGTTCAGCTGCTGCCACTGCTGAAACCCCTTACATGAAGGGGAGCATGCAGATGGGCAGGTGCAGGAGCCAGAGTGAACGCTTTTGGGTTTCAGCCCCAAGGTGGCATCTAGGGATGTTTGCCTAGATATGTGGAGCGACTCTCGAAGCCCCAGTGGGCATGCTACAGGGCTCTTTTAGCTCTACTGTCTGCAGACAGCTTAAGTGTTAACCAGCTCAGTGCCCTCTTGGTACCCAGGTTCTTGTTCAGCATCTAGGAAGAATCAAGTCACACATGGACTTGAAGGATGGTGCATGTGGGAATTTTATTGGGTGATGGAGGTGGCTCTCAGTGGGATGGATAGGAAGCTGGAGAGGGGATGAAGTGGGAAGATGATCATGCCCTGGAGTTTGCTCATCCTGTGGCTGATCTTCTCTCCAACAGTCCTCAGCTGAACTCTAGATTTTCAGATGCTCCTTCTCTTCTCTCCTTCTTTGCTTTGCTGTTCTGCCACTCTTTTCTTTTTATCTGCTCTTAGAGTCCAGGGTTTGGGGTTTATATAGCTATAGGATAGCGGGGCATGGCAGGCCAAAAGGCAACTTTTGGGAATAAGAACAGGAATGCCTGTTCCCATTTAGAGCCTTGGGTTTCCAGGCTTAAGGGTAGGGCCTTTGCTGGGGAGCTGCCCTCTTCTACCCTGTATTTCCCTGTCGCCTGTCCATATCATTTCCGCCCGCTGAAGAGGCACATCTAACTGCCCTTAGAATATGGATGACCACCAGTCTTAGCTACTTCCTGCTGGCATGGGGCACTGTTTGGAGAAAATGACAGCCAGAGTCCTCCTTGTGGTCTATCTAAGGGTCCCCAGGAAAAGAAAGCCATTGTCTGAGGCTCTGGTTGCCTGACCGTTTGGAGTTTCGATGGCCTTTAGGTGAGAGAGGATAAAAAGAAGTTTCATAGGGTTAAGTATGCATGGGCTAAACATGTGTGTTATACAAGGAAAAAAAATCTAGGACCACAGATTACAGAAATAAGAAGTGAGATATACTAACAACATTGTACCCCTATCTTTCTCACCCTGGAGAAAAAAATCTAAACCTTGTATGGGAGCAGTTAAACTTTATGGAGAGCTAACTGTTCTCACCACATCTGTAGCAGTTAGCAGGTGCATCTTGGGTATTCTGGGCTGTCTGGGCTTGCACGGTGTCCATTAAAGCTTCTGCCTCTTTCTTGCGTCTCCCTATCTCTATTGTAAAAAACCGAGGTGGCTACTTTCAGGAGGTCCTCTAAAGTACCATCTAGTCCCAGGGCCCATTTCTGTAACTTCCTCCTAATATCAGGGGCTGCTTAAGGAATAAACTTATCCTTTAGGATTAGTAGTCCCTCAATGGAATCAGGAGATAGATATGCACTACCAAGTCCCTATCAGCTTCTCCAAGAACGCAGTGGGATTTTCATTAAGTCCCTGGTCTATCATGGATAGCTTGCTATAACTGAAAGGCTTAGGTCATAGTCCTATGTAAGCTCTTCATTATGCACACCTGAAAGTATCTCCACTTCCAGTCTCCCATCTCATCACTGGGATCCCAACCCAGGTCAGTCACTGGTACTGCTTCTCTTTCAACTGGATAAAGTTCACCTCCTTCGCTGAGCTGTATGTGATACAAAGCTCATCCCCAATCTCTCTGCTGCTTGCAGAGCGGCCTGTTTCTCAGTGTCCATCAGGGTCTGATTCTAAAGGAACACATGTCTCTCCAGGAGAGTTCAAATATTTGGGTGAAATTCTGGAAAGGCTCTATATATCTGTCAGCGTCACCTGAAAACTTGCTTAGATCCTCCTTAATTTGCTTTAAGTCTCTCAGTCCTGTAGAGAGAAGGAGACCTGGACCTCACTGGGGTCAAATTCACAGACATCTGTGGGAGAGGCAAGAGTGAGACTGGGCTTGTCAGGGGTGAGGATTTCTAGGAGAGGGTAAGTGAGAGACTGGAGTTGTATAGGGAGGTCGAAGTGGACCCAGAGGAGCAGGGCTGGAGGAAGCTGGCTCCTCTGCTGGGGATTCATTTCTTCAGTTCCCTGGGATTGTTTCCTGCAGCCTGTCCTGAGATGGCAAACAGAAGGGCTGGATCAATCCTACAGTGGTGGGAAAGGGCTGGATTTCCCTGCAAGATATAGAAAGCTTGCACACATGGGGCCTCAGACCATCTGTCCTCACACCTACAGACAGGGTCCAACTGCCGGATAGTATTGAAATATAATTCCTTCCTGAGGCCAAACCAGTCCTTCATAATTTGGCCAAACCTTTATGCAGAGAGCTATGAGGCATTTTTCCTCCAGACTCTGAGGGTCAAAGCAGTCCCAGTGGTTCAGGATGCACTCCAGAGAAGTACAAGCTGGGGGTGGTGAAAACAGCTGGTTGCCCATTCTGAAAGACAGGGAAATAAAGGCATCCCTCATTTCCCTTTTTTTCTTCTAATGAAAACTTAGGGTGTGATGGAGAGAAAGCAGGGCATCCCCTTTCCCTTCTGTCTTCTTATCCCGAGTTCCGGCAACCTTAGACAGATACCACCCATGGGTGCTATTATGGCATGTACCTGTGAAGGAGGGAGGGCCTAGAGAACAGGAATTATCCATCCTCTTCTATGTCTCTATCCCTGCCACTGTCAGTAACCTTTGGGTTCCTGGGGCCTCATCCACACCATGGAGCATGGCCTCCTTCCATGAAGCAGGGGTTTGGTCAACAGGAATTTGTCCTGCCCATTTACATTGTGCCTATTGCCTGGCTTTGGATCCCTCAGATCTGGTTTTCCTTTCTAAGGCCTCAGCCTGAAGCTTGGAATTGAGTTTCTGATTAAAAAAAAAAAAAAAAAAGCATTTCAGGGGCTGCCTGTATCTGTTTAGATTGTCTCAAATGGGCTCTGCCAAATTTGCAGTTATCAGCCAGCAGGGGTCGTTACTCCGTTGTTTTCCCTGTCATAAGCAGAGGGCTGGGGTAGGAAAACAATCCTCTTGTACAGGAAAGGAAACAAAACAAAACAAAACAAAACAAAACAAAACAAAACAAAACAAAACAAAACAAAACAAAACAAAACAAAACAAAACAAAACAAAACAAAACAAAACAAAACAAAACAAAACAAAACAAAACAAAACAAAACAAAACAAAACAAAACAAAACAAAACAAAACAAAACAGCTTAAGCCTCTTGCTCTGTGAAAATGAGTTCCTTTAATTATTGTATCTTTCCCCTAGTTCAGACCAGTGAGGATCCTTCAGCCACTGGGGAAAAGGCTCGGCTGGCACGGCGAGCAGGAGGCGCCAGCCAGCCGGTCGACTGAGCAGGGTTCCAGCGGCAGCCGTTTTCTCCCACCTCTCTTGGCCACTAGGCGTAGCTTGTGCATGCTATGGACATGCCCAGGCTCTGGAGCTGGGAGATGGGAAGGGAAGCCAATGTGCACAGGATCCTGAGGCCATTGGGGTGGGGTTTCACGTGGCCCCAAATGCAAACTACATTGATCTGAATTGCACCTCTGATGGCTGGGCCAAATGCTCATCTATTTAACATTACTGCCACAGTCTGTAGCAAAACTCTTAATATTATAAAAGAAGAGATAGAGCCATTTCAAACCGTAAAAGAAGAAGAGATACCAGGCAAAGTCTGGGGGTCTTCGCCTACGGAGTTCCGTCTTTGGGCTTTCCAGCAGCAAAAGATGTCTTCGGTTGTCCCAGGGTTTTACTCCAGTCCCATGCGATGGCTAGACCTCCATGAAGGGAAACAGCCATTTTTTTTTTTAACTTCAGGAAAGGGAGACGTGACAGTTCCACATCTGTATGCACCCTTGTGGATCCCTGGTGAGACCACAGATGAAACGAGACTCCCTCACAGGACATGCGACAGGGGTGTGGCTAGTCTGTTCAGCCCACTGCTTAAACCTCTTATGGGAGAGGGAGCATGCAGATGGGCAGCTATAGGAACCAGGGCCAGCGTTTTTGGGCTTTGGCCCCAAGGTGGCATCTAGGGGTGTGTGCCTGTGACTCCTGAAGCCCCCATGGGTTTGCTATGGTGCTCTTTTAGCTCTGTTGTCCACAGGTGGCTTAAGTGTTAACCAACTCAGTGCCCTCTTGGTACCTGGGTTCTTGTCTGGTTCCAGGAAGAATCAGGTCACACTAGGACTTGAAGGATGGTGAATGAAGGGACTTTACTGAGTGATGCAGGTTGCTCTAAACGGCATGGATGGGGAGCTGGAGAGGGGATAGAGTGGGAAGATGATCTTCCCCTGCAGTTTGATCATCCACCAGATGATCTCTTCTCCAACTGTCCCCTGCTGAACTCCTCTTGATACTCAGACGCTCTTTCCCTTCTCTCCTCTGCCACTCTGTTCTGTCACTCTTCTGCTCTTTTGTTCATCTGCTCTTGGAGTCCAGGATTTATATGGCTACATATATACATATTTATATGGGTACAGGATAGAGGGGCATAGCAGACCAAAAGGCAACTACTGGACAAAAAACAGGACTGCCTGTTCTCATTTAGGGCTTTGGGTTTCCAGGCTTGAGGATGGGGCTTTGCCAGGGAGTCGCCCTCTTCTACTCTGTATTTCCCTGTCTCCGACCTGTACCAATATTATAAAATATTTTTAAGATGATGAAAATCGTTTTCTGTAGAGTGAAAAATTAACAAAGTCAGTTGATAGATATTAGGTTTATATTACAGAAAATGAAGTCATATCTGTAAGAGACATGGTGTTTCTCACAAAGTGGTAAGTCTGAACAATCCCACAGCAGAATGCGTAAAAAATATGAATAGAAGATTTACAGTTGAGCAAATCCAAATGGCCACCAAACATATAAAAAGATGGCTAGATGTATTAGTAGACAAGAAAATATAAAGAACAACAAGATTTTATTTTACGTTCATAAACAGGTCAATGCAAGGAAAATAATGCCATCAGACATTGCTGGTGGAAGTGTGCCGGGTGAGCACCTTTAGAAAGCAATCGGGCAATATCTGTTAAGCACTACCACAGTCACAGGTTATATAGATATGGATGTAGATATAGATGGACTTTATTGTAACATCACTCATTTGAAAAATAAATAAATATACTCAGAATTGTCTATCAGTGGAAGAATTGTAAAAAAAAAAAATACAGTATTGCCACACAGTGGAAATTATGCATTCTGAATTACAGCAGGACTGACTAGTTGCTTTGGAAGAGTTTCCACAAAGTATTGCTGAGTGAGAGATAAGGTTTTGAGAAATACATGCAATGTGATTCCGTGTTTGAAACAATGAGCAGTGATAAGGAAACTGCAGGTATGCATATACGTTATATAAATATACATACGAGTGTCTCTGGCTCTGTTATTATTTGAGCATGAGTGAAAATATTATCATATTCATGGAAACCTGCTGTCATGGGTTCTTGGGGGACTGCAATGGATAATATGGTGTTGAAGTGGGGGAAGGAGTGGGGGAAATCCAGAAAAAAATGTTAAAATAGAGAAAGTAAAAATAATTATATATGATTTCAATGACACATATATGAACAATTATAAATGTGCACATGTATACTCTTTCACATGGAAATGAAACAAGTTTTTAAGGCAGGATCCTGGAGGATGAAGGGTGGTGTCAGCATAGGTTCAGGCTGAAACTGCAGCTGCTCACAGTCCGGGCTCCCGTCATCGCAGGAGTCAAAGCGCACGTGGGAGAAGTCTTGCACAAGCCCCTCGAGGGCCAGAGCTTTGGTGTTCAATGATCACTTCAACTCAGAATTCACCACTTACTCATTAACCTCGGACAAGCCCAAGAAGGATGCTCAGACTTGCCACATTATCTGTGGGAGTGGCCGTGGGTGTGGTAGGAAGTCTTTTCTCTCCTCCTCCTTATTTTGTTTATTTTGTTCTTTTAAATGCAAGTAGGTGAAAGAACAATCAACCTTTTAAAGAAGCTAAGGCCCTACCTTTCTCTCTCTTTATTTACCTTAGGGCAAAACAGTTTGTTGCATAGAAACAATTAGAAATCTCCAGTAGGGTTCTGAAATTCAAACCCTCCCGTTGACATTCAAACAATGGATAAAGAGGACGAGGTATGTACTGACATGGAAACACACACTGGACAAGTTGATAAGTTTAAACAATCAGGTTGCATAACAGTATGTATACAGAGTCATTTGAGGACAAACTGACATTTTTCCTTCTCTTGCCCAAATTCCTACCTAAGGGGCATGGGGAGTATAAAGCCTCATCCGAGGGGATTTAGTTAGCCCTGTATAACACAGCTTACTTTCCAACCCAACACTGGCAAAGCATCACAAGACAGATAAAGAAGGAAATCAAAATATTTTAACCCCAAATATATTTACTTGCTGTATCTTGAAATTGCCCTGCAGAGTTGCCTCTTGTGGGGAAAAATCTATATTCTGTACAGAATCCCCTTTCCCTTCTCCTGCCTTTTGCCTGATCCAGGAGACAATCAACTAAGAGCCTGGCACCTGTTTACGTCTGTAAGAAACATGTACGATCTATCCTCTCTGAAGCCTGCTACCTGGAGGCCTCATCTGCATAATATCCTCCGTCTCCAAATTGATTCCAGGTCTTTAAATAAGCTCTCTCAACCAGTTGTCAATCAGATAATATTTGAATCTGCCTATAACCTGTAAGCCTTCTGCTCACTTCCAGTTGTCCCACCTTTCCACATGGAACCAATGTACATCTTTTTTTTTTTTTTTTTTTTTTTTTTGAGATGGAGTTTCGCTCTTGTTACCCAGGCTGGAGTGCAATGGCACCATCTCAGCTCACCACAACCTCTGCCTCCTGGGTTCAAGCAATTCTCCTGCAGGATGGTCTCAATCTCTTGACCTCGTGATCCACCCCCCTTGGCCTCCCAAAGTGCTGGGATTATAGGCGTGAGCCACCGCGCCCGGCCCCCGATGTCCATTTTACATGTATTGACTGATGTCTTACGTCCCCTCAAAATGTATAAAACCTAGTGGTGGCTCAATCACCGTGGGCACATGTTCTCAAGGTCTTCTGAGGGCTGTATCATGGGCCATGGTCATTGAGATTTGGCTCAAAATAAATGACTTCGAATATTTTACACTGTTTGGTTCTTTTCACAGACAAATTCCATTTTAAATATATTTCCCAACTTTTTATTATGAAAAATTTCAAATGGACAGAAAAGTTGAAAGAATATATCAAACCCCTGTGTATCTGTGTACCCCCACCTCAATACAATTGTCAAAATATTGTCATATTTATTCTCTATCTATGTATGCTTTACAATTTGGTTGTAAATTGCAGGCATCATGGTGCTTCACTCCTAAATACTTAAACCTGCATCTTCTGAGAATAAAGATAAACTACAAAATATAATGTCATTGTTGCATCCAATAAAATTAACAATAATTCCATATCATCTACTATCCAATTTTTATTTAAATTTCTTTAGTTATCCTAAGAATGCCTTTTATAGCTTTTTCTTAAAGTAGGATCTAGTCTTTGTTCACAGAAAGCATTTGGTTATTAAGCCTTTTGGTCCCTGTTAGTCTAGAATAGCTGCCCTGCCTTTCTAAAAAAAAACAGTTTCGAATGACATTGACTTCTTAAAAAGTCCACCTCAGTTTTCTTATAAAATGCTTCACATTCCAATTTGACTGGTCTTTCCTTAATGAGGTATTTAACTTGTTCCTATATGCCCTTCCAACCTCACCCTTCTCTTGTAAACCGAAAATGAAATGTTGGGGCTTAACTGAGTTCATTGTAAAAGTTGCTCTGCTATCAATAATCCCGCTAAGTGTGGACACTCAAGATGGTGGCTAGCATAGCTCCCGATCGATAAAGTACAATATTCTCTTGTATATCTTGGTAAAGGATACCTGGGCAGGGCGTTGTTAAATCAAGTTTAGCCTAAAGCCACCTCCTTACATATTTTAAGTACAACCTAAAGGTTTATCTGTACATGGTAAACTATAACCTAAATGGAGATGTAGACAGATTATAGCCCACCTTTGTGTCAATCACTGAGTTTTGGCCAACTAAAGAAGGCCGACTGTTCAGACAGTGTTCAAATAAGGCAAATGCTAGGCTCTAACCAGTCCCTCTGTTTCTGTACCTCATCCGTTTTCTTTATATCATTTTCCTTTTTCTGTCTACAAATCATCTACCTTGTGGCTTCACTGGAGTCTCTGAAGCTACTATGGTTGGGAAGGCTGCCTGATTTGTGAATCATTCTTTGGTCAATTAAACTCTATTAAATTTAATTTGGTTAAGGTTTCCCTTTAAACAGATGGTATCAGAAGTGAGATCCAAAGTAGAGCTTCTGGTGACCCCCCAGGAGCATCGAGTGGCCAAGCAGGGTTCCCTCTGTGTGACATGGTAAAAGCCCCATGAAACTACATACCTCAACCATTCCTCGGCTTTCTGTTGAAACTGCTCTCTGTAACCCCTAATGTGACAGGCAAGCAGTCCAAACCCACGCCATCTTGGCCCCTGCGACTTGTAATAAGTAATCAAGGTCTGTAATTTCCACCCTACCCAGACAATGTGTAAAATAATACTTAACTTGACTTCTGTGAATCACTTAAGTAACAATCAGACTGTCCAAAGTTCCCTGGCCCTCAGAATGTCTGGAGCCCCTCATCCTCATCTCCGCCCAGGAGGTGATTTACAGAATCCACTAGCCCTTGGAATCTCTGAAGCCCCTCACCCCCACCCCCGCCCCTCACCCTCATCCCCCAGGTGGTTTTACGGGTATAAAAGGTCTTGACACCCTTCTTTCAGGGCCACAGGTTGGAGAGACACGAGTCCTCCGTGGCCGTGGGCAATAAAGACCCTGCAATTTGGCGTACTTTTGTCTTGGTGTTGACTTTCTATGCTTGGGCCAGTACAACATCTGGCCCATTGCGTTTGTTGCTTGTTGCTCCCTGGCAGTGACTGGGGATCCTGGTAAATTCTCTCTAGGATTCCAAAGCTCCATGGATTTGTGTTCTGAGCTCTTCAAGTTTCTTAGAGCAAATGTATGATCCAAACTGTGTTGGAAGCCATGACAGAAACTGAACTGAATTCAGAATCAATCAAATTCAATAATTAGCTGGCTTGAATCCAGTTAGGGGTCTCATAGACCCCAGAAAGAAACCAGTAATCAATGGCAATACTGCAGGAGGTGTAAACTTTGGCTTTTGGAAATTGACAGGGATTTTTGTGTTCTACCCCCTTGTTCCTTTCTTCTGGCATGCTTCGGTAAGGAAAAATCACTGGCTAAGTTGATCACGGGGGTCTGAGAGCCAAAGCCAATGTTTGAGGTAAAAACTGGATCCTTAATTTCTGAAGAACTGAGTACCTTCTAGCTTATCGATGGATAAATATTAGGCCCTGGAAACAACAAAAGGTTACAGAAACGATGAAATTTTACTAAAGATAAGTTACACTAGAATGTTCCAAATGAACAACACTGCACTTGAAGAAGGGCATTTGTAAATGAGGGCTTTCAAATTAGTCTCATCTAGGGATGCCTATTGCTATGCGGAAGCTGCTAAAGAGGCTTTAATATTTTTAAAGGCTCTTGATAAGGCAAATAAAAAGCTTCAGTGACTAATTGATAAGAAAAATTGAATCTGCTGACCTTTTAGTTTGGTCACCATCCTGCCCTAATGGCAGAAAGAAAGCTAGCCTAGATAAAGTGTTTATAAAAGGAAAGTCTTCTTTTTCAGATCTATCCCTGTGGAGTCCAGGCATAGAGGATGCTTTCTTTGCTCAGTTCCTTAATGGGGTCCACCATTAGCTTAGTAATTTTAGCCAAGAACACAGTAGCTAGGTTAAACAGAACACCTACTGAACTGAAATACACCTTTCTGGAATTTGATTAGCTAATCCCTTTTGTGAAAGAAATGTACACCTCTTAAGGAACCTCCATTTCTATGGATGTCTTCCTATGTACATTAGAAACTTTTACCATTATTTTAAATTTACATAATAAATCATACTTTTGTCTAAAGTGATTTTCTGGCCATCTTGTCTTGACTGAACTTTTATGTGAGCAGCATTATTCTTTTCCTTGATTTGAGCAAATGATGACACAATATTTAGGCTTAAAATCTTAGCTCTGTGCTTATAAAATATAATTTTTTTGTTTTACCTAAAAGTTGTCTTTTTAGAAATGCAAATTTGTTGCTTAGTTAACAATTGCTTAAGGCAATGAAATTGGTAACTGAGGCCCCAGCACTTCCAACTCCTTAATTATACATGGGCACAATGGCACCAGAGAAGAGGAAAATAATGATTAAAAAACAGTGCTTCCAAGGCCTAAGGGCCAGTGCTTGGGGGCCTCCTCTAGTCTAAAGATGGTGTGCTGGAAGCCTGCAGTGTGGAGGGGCCCCCCAAGAGCCCCATGTGGCCCACCAGCTCCCACTGTCCAGTGGCCACATCCTGCAGTGGTTGGGTGTGGCTGGCATTGTGCTGCGGCTCCTGCTGTCTGTTCCCCACTGCCTCTGCTGCTCCTCGGTCCCTGACACTGCAGCCAGGCGTCCGTCGTCACTGCCCGATGGAGGCCATGGTTGGTAATGCTTGTGCTTTGCTATGTATGTGGCCTTCCTGACCCCAGTGTTCGACTTTGCAACCCTTGGGTGAGTGGCTTTGGTAAACAGCCAGGATGGTAGTGAGTAAAGACAGCAATCCTGTGGGTATGGGGAGGCACCAGTGAGCTCACCAGGGAGACGGAGGAGGCCTGGGGCCAGAGGAGAAGGGAACAGGGAACGGGACCTGGGAAACAGAGCATCTGGATACCTTCAGAGGCTCAGGCTGAGGAGGTAAAGTCCTGTCTCCCTGCTGGTGGGAAATTTGCTGATGGGGAGGGGCAGGTTTTGGGGGCAGGAGGTACATATCTGTGGAGTTGCCTTCCTGGCCTCTTCCACCTTTCAGCCTCCTCCTGAAGCCTCACTGCCTGTCCACAGATGGGGACATGTCTCAGTCCACTGAGACTACTCTAACAAAATGCTGTACACCGGGTGGATTATAAAAAACAGACATTGATTCCTCACAGTGCTGGAGGCTGGAAGTCCGAGATCAAGGTACCCGCACAACAGGGCTGTGAAGAGGCCGAGTTTGCAGACAGTGCCCTCTCACTGTGCCCTCACATGGCGAATCCACTCCAAAGCCTCTGCCCTCATGACCTGACACTTCCCAAAGCCCCCTCCTCACACCATCATGCTGGGGGTGAGGATTTCAACATACAATGTCGGGAACGGCACGTCTGCCGGGGAGCTCTCGGCCAGCAAGAGGGTCCCAATACCTGGAAGAGAGAGTGCGCGGAAGAAAAGATAGACAGAGAAGTGGGGTCTGGAGGGCTGAATAGGAAATACCTAAACAGCAATTTTATTTGTGCATAGGGTCCCAATATATACTGTCAGCTTTCAAATACTGACGTCAACCTA
>PVKV010027504.1:0-26322 GCA_004027835.1 Alouatta palliata | reverse complement strand
ACACACACTGCTGCTGCTATGTAAGTTGTGCTTTGCTTCCCTTTTGCTTTCTCCCATGATTGGAAGTTTCCTGAGGCCTTCTAGCCATGGGGAACTGTGAATTAATTAGACCTCTTTTCTTTATAAAGAACCCAGTTTTGGGCAATTTTTTATAGCAGTGTGAAAATGGATTAATATATGTGTCAAGCAAATATTTTAAAAGTCATACAATTATCCAGATTATAGCACCTCATGTTTCCCAATTTCTTTCTGCTGATTCAATGCCATGTAGTCTTTTATTTTGTCTTGGTCAGCTCTTTTGTTCCCTTAAGCAAGAATTTGAACCTTCTCTGGTCTTTTCAATTGCGCTCTCTCTCTCTCTCTCTCCCTTTTCTTCTCCTTCTCCATGTCTCTCTTTCTCACTGTCTGGTAGAAAATTTCTCAATTCATGTCTCCCTGCCTTGCAGAGAGACTCTTTATTTGCACCTGGCTTTCTCTATTCTCATTTTATTCATTCAAATACTCAATTTCTATTCACTGAGAATCTTCAGTGTGCTAAGTGCCCAAGACGCATGATGAACAGAGCAGTATAGGACCTTGTCTTCATGGAACGCTCCTCATTTTCTAGTGGGAGAAGTAAAAATAAAACAGGCAAAGAAACAAGACAGAGACTGTGGTAGATGCTATGAGTCAGAGTAACTTCACCACTTGATCAAAAACAATCATGGGCTGGGAATGCTTACCTTAGAACAATGATCACTAAGAAGGTGAAATTTTAAGCTGACACCGGAAGAATAGAAATGATACACACCTGCAAAGAGCATAGAAATGAGGGTTCCAGGCAGAACACACAGCAGGACAAAAGTCAAAAGCAGGAAGATTGTGCTGTGTTTTCATAACTAAGAGTAGCTGCTGATGGCTAGAACTTAGAAAGGGGGAGAATAGCATGAGTGAGGTCATAGAGGTCAGTAGGGACATGGTCATACGGAAATTTCTAGGCCAAATGCAGAGTATATAATATATTTTATTTGCAATGAAAAGCAGTTCAAGGACGTTATGTTATAAGAAGGTGTGATCTGTTTTGTGGGTTTAAAAGAAGATCTGACTTCTGTGTGGAAATGTAGTAGCATCAACTTTGGATTAAAAAACTCCAGTTAGGCCAGGCATGGTGGTTCATGCCTATAATCCCAGCACTTGGGGAGGCCGAAATGGGCAGATCACCTGAGGTCAGGAGTTCGAGATCAGCCTGGCCAACATGGGCAAAACCCCATCTCTACTAAAAGTACAAAAATTAGCTGGACATGATGGCACATGCCTGTAATCTCAGCTGCTCAGGAAGCTGAGACAGGAGAATTGGTTGAAACAAGGAGGCGGGGGTCACAGTGAGCCAAGATTGTGCCACCGCACTCCAGCCTGGGTGACAGAGCAAGACTCCATCTCAAAAAAAAAAAAAAAAAAGGAAAAAAGAAAGAAAAAGAAACTCAAGTTAGAGGGAAACTCTAATAACCTAGGTGAAGGTTAAGCAAACTATAAGGATGGGTCAAGTCTGGCCTGCCCCATGTTTTTGTAAATAAAGCTTTAGTAAAACACAGCTGTGATGATTTTCACTTATTTTACGTATGCCTACTTTCACATTGTAATGATAGTGTTGAATAATTGTGACAGGAACTGTATATCCTGCAAAACAACAACAACAAAATTTCTTTCTGGTCCTTTAGAGAAAGTTTGTCAACACTTGATCTGGATGAAAAAATATGATGGATTAGACTAGGATGATTCTATGGAGATGTAGAGATGATGGAAGATTCTCTGTGTATTTTACAGTTACAACCTCCAGGACGTGCTGACAAGTTTGAATACAGGCAATGGAAGATTCAAGAATGTTTCCTTGTTGTTTGACAGAAACAATTCTGTGTGGGGGTGCCAATGATTGAGATGTAAAAGAATGGGGAAATACATGTTTACGTAGTAGTAGAATAAAAAATATCTTTTAGACATTTAAAATTTAAATGCCTGTGAAATATCCAAGTGAAAATATAATGGATCAAGTTGTTTATGATTCTGGAACTTAACGAAGAAGTTCGTGTTGAAGCTATGTGTATGAGAGACATCATGTAAGGAATGACTTACGGAATCCAACTAGAGAGAGAGCTGACATCATGGCCTCAAATGGTGTATCGAGGACCCCCAATATTTGGTGATGTTCAGTCTCAAGACTGTTTTTCCTCATGTCAAGTCATTCTCTAATTCCTGCATTACCCAACTCATTTTTCATCTTCTACAACACCTGGTTCAGTCCTTCATATCCATTTTCCCTCAATGTTATAACAGCCCTGCAAAATAAATGCTATTGTTGGCATATACATATAAGGAAAAAAAAGTCCCAGAAAGATTAATCAACTTGTCATAGATACTGTAAATGGTAGTTTCTGGTTTCAGGGCCCATGGTGTTTTCACTCTGTAACTTTGCTTCCCAAAGAAGCTGCTGATCATCAGCGGGATGCCAGGAATCACTTTTGTTTACTTTGCTGCTCACTCCCTCCTCAAGAGCACCTTGTGCATAAAAGCCTCACAGAACTGGCTTTCTCCAGGCAGATTTTCAAAGAGACTTCATGCAGGCTCTTTGACCCTAATAGCTTGCTAAAGACAATGATATAACCAGTTACAAATAACAAATGACAATTAAAGCAGAAAAGAAATGTATTTTAAAAAGACACTCAGAAGCTCACAGAACTTTTAGGAGGACCAGAGAGCAAGTCTCAGAGGATGCACATCAAGAACAATGTCCAAATTCACGGACCAGAATCAGACTGGTGAAGGTAACATAAGTTTTTCCCACAGGTCACAGACACCATGGCTTGCATCACTGATATTCAACATGCAACATTGAGCAGTGGATGCTTTCATTAGAGCTGCCACAGCAGTTGCTGCTTTAACAAGTTACAGCTGCTGTCACTGCCACTACCCACTGCTACAGTTACCCATCTAGGCGGGTCTCATCATACACCATATCCTTCATTTTGTGTTGAAACCTATTGGACTTCTGATACACCTCCTGAGACATTTATTTAAAGTCATGAGAAACCACACTGAGCAGACAAAGGTGTGTTTTTCCTATTCTTCTTCATCTGTTAGTACCTGGTGATAACATCTTAATTATAAAACACTAGTTTTGTGGCAAGCAAAAAATTCATTTTGACTGGTATGGAGGTCATAATTACTGCTTTTATAACTGGCCTTAAACAGACAATTAAGAGTATTATAATCAGCAGACATTTACATATTGTTTTTCAGAATTCTTTTTCAATTGGTGATGTATTTGGATAATGAGATATTGTAATAACTTTCTTGCCCACAATTTACCAGTAGTTCTGTTATACAACAGATTTCCTAATTTCACTAATCTATAATAAAGCAATTCTCCAAGACTTATAACACTTCCATGAATCACTGAATAATTTAATAAGTTGTCTTGTCAATAGCCAACATTCACTCTATGTAGAGAAAGTACAATAACCCTATCCATGAATTCCCTTTCAAAATTCCTACTAATACATATTCAATAAAACTTTCCTCAATTAACAGCTATTTGTATTCAACTCATGAGGTATTCTAAGAGGATATACAAGAGGAAAATAGATTATTATTTTATTTTTGTCCCCACCTCGAGGTTCTGGTAGCCAAGTTGATTAATTTTTTCTAGCTTACTCTGGGAATAATATGCCAGGACCTTGAACTAGACCTATCACTGCTATTGCTGCTGTAGTTCATATTGGGTTCCTATGAAATAGAAGACCCATATCTGTATGTTTCTTTAATGTAACAATTTCTACAAAGAATTTTAATCTCTTCATAACATACCCTCAGTTGAAAGGCACTAGAACTCAAATCATAAAGGTTTATTTCTGTTAATTAATCTATCAATGCATTTATTACAAAAACATTATCGATCACTGACTCTGTATAAGGGACAAGCTGTTCTCTCATAACATTAAGTGATAGGAGAGACAGGCAATTATCAGAAAAGATTTTCAAAATTATCCTTCCTTCTATCTTCACTTGATTCCCTAGTAAAGTCTTGTCTGTTTGAAAATAAACTTTGGTACTTCTGGGTCTGATTTGTCATTAAGAAGCTAAAGTCCCCTACCACTTGTGTGCCTATGTTTCTTCTCCAGTTCATAGAGAAAATTTTTCTCTTTTTTCTCATTTAAAATTTTTAAATTATTATGGGTCCATAACAAGTGTATATATTTATGGGGTACATGTGATGTTTTGATACAGGCATACAACGTGTAATAATTACATCAAGATGATCGATCTACTTATCACCTCAAGCATTTATCATTTCTTTATGTTAGGAACATTCCAATTCGACTATTTTAATTATTTTAAAAAGTACAATAAATGATTGTTGGTTATAGTCACCTTTTTGTGCTATTAAAAACTAAATCTTATTCATTTTATCTAACTCTATATTTTTACGCATAAACTATACCAGTTTCCCTCCACCTCTGCTACTCTTCCCACCTTTTAGTAACCATCATTCTACTATCTATCATCATGAGTTCAAACATTCTATTTTTTATCTCCCACATATAAATGAGAACATGCAAAATTTGCCTTTCTGTGTCTGGTTTATTTCAGTTAACATAATTTACTCCATTTCTATCTATATTGCTGCAAATGGCAAAATGTCATTTTAGAGGCCATTTTCTTAGTTCCAAATGGTGGTTCCTTTGGCAGGTAACTAAATTGTTTCATGACGGTAACAGAGACCTAAGTATATCACTGGGATGTTGGTTTTATATGGGGTAAGGATATGTAGAGTTTATTTAGGAAAAGAACCCTGGCTACCCAAAACCCTCAGAGCTTTTAATGTGGGAGCCATGACCTCACCATGCTATTACAGCCACATCAATGCCTATAGACAAGGCATGAGCTGAGACCCCAGGGCAGACTTTGTGGTCTTCTTTTCTCCTTATCTTAAACCTTGAATACAATTTCCCTTTTTTGCTTTGACAAAATTCCAGTTGCTACCACCTAAAATTAGGGTGATGGGGTGATCTCTCAGCACTCACCTAGTCCTTCACAGAAACATTTGACCACAGCTACCATCTGCTCTCACATTTCCTAAATGAACCTTATCTGCCAGAATCTGCTCTATTATTCCTCTCTGCACTGTCCTCAGAAATAGCATTTTCAGAGTCAACACATAAGTTTTTATTTTCCCCTGTATTTTCTTGGATATTTAATAATTTAACATCCCTTTTCCCATTTGTTTCCTTCCCCTTCTCTTTCCTTTCCTTTCAACTGATCATTTCCACTCCACTTCTCTAGCCTTCTCCCAGAAATATGTAGTCATTGAACAACAGCTTGGTTTCTGATGCATAGGCATTTTATCATGCACATTGAGATCTATCCAGTCACCAGTCCTACAGCTACAGCCTGATCTTCAGAGAAAGCTTCCTTGGAAGCCAAGAAAAGCCTGAGACTTCTTGCTAGAGAAAAATTCTACTTTTTGGTTTGTTTTTGAAATGGGTTATGATAGGTGCTGACTTATCTATTAGTTCCTAGGTATCTTCTCCTCCTGACACCTTGGACAGTTCCCACAAACCTTCTAGGCCTTATTCTCTTTCAAGTGTTATATTCATCTGAGAGCTCTGTGTAGGAAGAAAGATGTTTTAACAGAAGCCCCATCAGCTCCATGTGTTACTGTGAAGACCAGCTGATATAGGAGGGGTCAATATTGATCCTTTAGTCTTTGCAGTTTGTAGAGCCCTTTAGTTCACAGTTTGACAGCAGTGGGAGGGATGCCCCTCCTTATTCTATCTAGAAATAGTGATGTCTGGAATGGAGAAATATTTGACTCTTCTTGTCTCCTCAATGTCTTCAAAATCAATATCATATGACCTGAAAATAACGCAATGTTTAAAACACTAAACATAGCACCATTTCCTCAGGCTATAAGAAGCTAGGAGGACATTTGACATGTGAAATGTTATTGAGTTAAAACACTGGCTATTTCCTAGAAATGACACATAAGTTTATATTCTTTCTCACCCCTAAACCATTTTTGAGTGCTTTAATTTCCTGGCGGTTGAAACCAAGTTTCCCCAGTTATGTCTGACTCGTCTGAAGCCAGGGCCGCACCACCTGGAGACCACCCACTGCAGTAGTGTGTTTTGTGCTTGCCTCCATCTCATCATTTCATCACCATTTCTTGCCTCAGTGTCTAGGTCAACATTGCCTTGTGTTTAAGATTAAACAGAATCAGAGACTTGTCCTCCTCATTTATTCTCAGAGAAATCTCATTCATTTCATTCTTTCTCCTCTTTTTATCACCAAAACACTTACCAGGGGAGTGGATCCACTCAGCTGTAAGTCAGGTGTCGGACCCCGTCCTGCTACAGGCCTAGCTGATTGCGTGATAGTTGTATTAGTCTGTTTTCATGCTGCCGACAAAGACATATACGAGACTGGGCAATTTACAGAAAAAAGAGGTTTAATTGGACTCACAGTTCCATGTGACTGGGGAGGCCTCACAATCGGGGGAAGGTAAGGAGGAGCAAGTCACATCTTACGTGGATGGCAGCAGGCAAGGAGAGCTTGTGTAGGACAACTCCCATTTTTAAAACCATCAGGTCTGGTGAGACCCATTCACTATCGTGAGAACAGCACAGGAAAGACACACCCTCACAATTCAACCATCTCCCATCAGGTCCTTGGCACAACACACGGGAATTATGGAAGCTACAGGTGAGATTTGAGTGGGGATGCAGAGCCCATGTCAGTGGTACAAGTAACCAACTAGGGATGTAGTAGAAAAAGTTCTGGCCCCAGCCTTTTGCATACATCACAGTTGCCCACCGTAACAGGAAGTTGGGTTAGGCCTTTTTCTCTGTGACAGGCAAGGCATAGAGGGGGTCTTTCTAATATGTCCACTCTACCCATTTTCTTTTCTCTTCTGAGCAGATACTTTTCCCTAGAGTCTGATAGCAAGTGTCATTTAAACCTTGAATTTTACAAAGAAATGTTTGTTTCATGTTCAGCCATGACATTTTCTGCTTCAGTGTCTGACTTAAAGATTAATTTGTTACTGGTCAACTTATCCAAAATGGAGGCTTACAAAAAACCTGATACTTAATGATGGAGGCAAGAATGGGCTGCATGTTGATCTAGCAGTATGAGATGTTGGAGTGCCAAATCAGAGAGCTCCAGTAAAAACAATATTAATGCCAAACTGCACATGTACGTGACTGAGATCAGTCATTTCCAAGAGAGGTTTCCCCAGCCTGGTGCTTTAAGCATGTTGATACCTGTGACACAAATCTTGATGTTTCACATCTTGGTAAATATTAAAATTGTAAATTGACTCCAAATTTATTTAAACATGATTATGAATCATAGAAACTCTAATATAATTGGATGTGAGCTAATATTTAGGAGATTTAATAAACTATTAAAGGTATGTATGTGTGTATATTGGGATATGAGGAAAATATAAACAATAGAAAATATATTAAAACATTTTCTAACACAGTTTTCAATCTCTTCAATAGAATTATTGTTATTGGGTGTAAAAATATAATTGTATATCTACAAAATGTTATAATTTGTCTATTGTGTCTCCAAATGCTTGGATTATAAAGAGATGTCTCACTTGTGCCTTTCTTCATCATTTGATGTCCATGTCAACTAAAGCAGAAATTGATTGCCTCTGGCGATTATTGCTGATGTTGAATATAGTTGTTTTGAACCATCCTTATGCTACTGGAACATACAACACTGGATGATGGCTTACAAAAATAACAGGATGTGGTTATTTTATTTTATTTATTTTATTTTTTTTACTAGATGACGCAGTAAATCCCCTGCTGAATCAGGCTTTTTGTTTTTCTCAACTATCTTCCTCTTTTTATCTGGCACTTGATCTAATTATACTTTACCTCTATTCACAAAATATAAAGGCATAACTAGGTCAACACTAGAAAGATTCTGACTGTTGGTATTCTACTTACCACTTACTCTAAATAAGCATTTTTAACACTCAAAAAAGATCTTTATCTATACATTTGTGGAGATAACCCTAATGTCTCGGCTTTTCTGAACTTCTTATTTTGTCTTTCTTTTATACTATCACACTAGCCAGCTCTACTCTATCACATAATAGTAAACAACAGCTAATATTTTATGTCAACTACCTTGTACCAAATGGTTTTTTAATGAATTCTTTTCATTTAATTGTTTCAACAATTTTTTTTTTCATTTTTTTACAACAAAGAGTGAAAGAGGTTGAGTAACTTGGCTGAGGCCACACAGGAAAGTAGAGGAGCTGAAGTTAAAAACTGTACTATCTGACAGCAGTGCCAATACAGCTAACCAAGGCCTGCTATTCTTCCTTGCATCTCCTAAGGTCCACTTCACATATACACAGCTTTGCCTACCAAGAAGAGGAATGAGGAATTTGACTTTTTCCAATGGGAAACTGGCATGTCAGAGATTGCATCGTGCACTTTCCAGGATTATACCACCTACCTCATTCTCTTTGCCACCCCTGCTTCACCATCTCTTTATGTCATTCACTTATTCATTCCTTAAATACTTATTGAGCTTCTTCTAAATACCAAGCAATGCTAAAGGCACTGAAGACATAGCAATAAGCCAAGTAAAGTTTCTCTCTCAAGTAGTAGTCATTTTATTGTGGGTTACAGTTGACAAATAAGAAAATGAAGATAGGTGGGCCTGTGTCTATGTATATATTTATTTTATACAGGGTGACTGAAGGACTCCTACAGTGATATTTGAGCAAAAATCTGAAAGAAGTGAAGAAAAAATTCATGCAACTCCAGTAAAAAAAAAAAATTCCAGGCATAGAGAAGAGCAGGTTCAAATATTCCCAGGTAAGAGTTTTGTTGCAATGTTGAGGAAGAGTGAGGCTGAGCAGTATTAACAACAAGTAGTTGGGGGTTGCAATATTGGAAGGTTTTTTACTTGCACAGTATAATAACCTGGGTTTCTTTTAGGTGACCTACAAAACCATTTGGAGAATTTTTAACAAAAGAGTAAAATACTCTCTTAAAACTTTTCCATATGCTATGTTAAAAACAGAATAAAGAAAGGCAAAGAAAGATACAGAGAAGTTAGAGCAAAGGCTGTAACAATAGTTCAAGTGCAAGATGATGATGCCTCAGTTTAGAATGAGAGCCATGGAACTAGTGAGAAGTTTCAGGGCTAAGGGTGTCTTTGGTATAGCTGACCGGATTCACTGGGGAACAGGCTATAAAGTATGATATATATGGTGTAGTAAGGGTGACTCTGAGATTAGTTTGAGTAAGTGGAAGCATGAATTTCCCATTGCTGAGATAGGAAAAATCAAGGAAAAGAAGATTAGGTGGAAAATGGCTGGGGATTTAAGTTCAGTTTTGGTCATGTTAAGGTTAAAAATGTTTGTTAGATCATCTAAGTAAATATGTAAACAGTTAGATATAGGAATGTGTAATTCAAGAAAGAGGAGAGTCACTATCACATGGATAGAATTTATGAAAAGAATTGGATTATGTCACTTGGGGAAACAAGAATAGTAAAAAGAAAGAAAATCATCCTTTTAATAGTTTCCTATTCCTCTTGCATATCAGAATCCCCATGGAGCTTCAAAATAAATGCATATACCAGAGCTTTACCACAGACCTATTGTATCAGAATCTTTGAGATTAGGGCCCAGGGATCAATTTCTATCAACTTCCCTAGGTGATTACTTGTGTAGACATTGAAATGTATTTGGGAATCAATATTATAAGCCATTTTTTGTGTTATAATAGGAATTAACTTTCAATGTTGAGAAAACACCTCTTTCCATATCCATTGGCATATTCCCAAACCTAGGGTATGGTTTTCCCTTTCCTGGATTAATTTGGCAGCTCCCTAACTGTTCTACCAACATCTGTCCTTTCTCCTATTTTTTGCAGAATTGGCTCACATCATTCTCAATGTAATCCCATTGTTTTCAAAGGCAACTCTCCTTAATATGTCTTGCCAGACCCTACCTGGCTTTGGCCATCCTGTCTCTCCAACCTCATCAGGCACCAGGTAACACCTTGTTCTCTGCACTGCCTCCACACACTGTCCTTCCTTCAGTCCCAAGGACACATCTATTTCTTCCTGTGCCCAGGTTTTATACTTGCTGTATCCTCTGTTTTCATGTCTTTGTCCATGTTCTGTCTTCTTTCACCTAATTAACTCTTATTCATCTTTTACCTCAACCCAGTCATCACTTTCTTAGAGAAGTCTTCTCTCAGACTAAGGCAAATCCTTCCATGGTAGTAGATTATAAAATAAATTTAGAAATTCATGACCAGAACTTTTTAGGAAAATAGAATGAGATAAAAAATGTCAGAATAGATTATGCCTAATAAGAATAAGCATTGTCTCATAAACTTTTGTTTCTGTGTGGACTAATAGAACAGTGTACCCATCTTGTAATATTTTTACAGGTGCACTATTGAGAGTGTGTGTGTGTGTGTGTGTGCGTGTGTGTGTGTGTGTGTGTGTGTGTGATTATTAGCTATTGTCTAATTCCTTCATCAGACTGGAAGGCCCGTGAGGGCAAAGGATTTTGTCTGTTTGCTCTTCATTTTATCCATATTTCCTGATCAAATGGCTGACCCTCATTTAAGCACACTAATCACAGTTTGTGGAAAGGAGGAAAGAAAGAATACAGGCGTTGGAATTAATACTTGGGGCAGGGTAATCCTGTACTATTACATATGTAGCATGACCATAACTAGTTTTGCCAATACAAATTCTGTGGGCTTGTCAATCTCATATTTGAAAACAATTAGATTTCTCAACGCTGTTTATTTTTAATAATTTGTAAATAAACAATTAAATGACTATTTACAAATTTTAAGTGAAATGCTAGGCTAAGGAAATCTGATATTACTTTAGATTGCATTATTTTGTGAGAAGAGCTTCAGAAATCCAAGCCTTCCTGAGGACCACAATAGGAAGAACTTCACTTTTTTTCCACCCTGGAAATTTATGAAAAATCTAGAAATAATTTCAGAACTAAAAAATTGGCATCCCATCTCTGCTTGGGTGTACTTTTTTCTCCCCCTGTGAAGCTCTTGCACTCAGTCTTATAATTACTCTTTTCAGCTTTTCTGCTTTGTCGCTATTTTTCTGTTTCAAATGTCAGAAAATCTAACCTTAAGTAGCTTTGTGATAAAATGAAATTAAATGGCAATTTAACTGATTATTGCAGTTTTAGAATTGTTTCTAGTAGAGCTGGGAATCCAGAACCCAACTATTGTCAATCAGCAAACCCTGTCTTTTGTTTGTGTTTTTGTTTTTGTTTTTGTTTTTTGGCTCACTCTCTTGATGCTGGCTTCATTCCTGGGTTCTATCTGCCTGCAGGATAGTGGCTGTCTTCTCAGTCTCTATATGCTCTTGAGTTCATGCCAATAATTTACCAATCAAAGTCTCGTTTTGTTCCATGAAAGTCCAAGTTTGTCCCTGAGTCAGTCATTGTCATCAGAGGAATGTGATAGCCTGATTGGCTAGACTCAAGTCACGTGCCTAGAGTGAACTCAACTTTTCAGAATGTGCATGGACAGAGAATGGGGTCAACATGCCTCCTCACAGGTATGGCCATCAGAAGGAAAGTGCATCAAAGACAAAAGTGCATCCTTTTAGGATATTTTTATAGCTATATAAATTCTGCTTTTCATACTAAGTTTTTATTACCTGGTTTTACTAAAACTTTTGTGTATAATCTGCCATCTCAAGTATATGGTAATTTCCTTGTAAATGAGCACGAGGTTATAAATTGAGTTATACTTTTAACTGGGCTGAAATTCTGATTTCCCTGGTATTAGAATAGGACCTTTAGTTCAACCCTAATTTATACCACTTTTCTTGGGAGTTGTATAGTATTTCAGTTTTTAAATGAAATGTAGTTCCCTTCAACATGAGTGGTCTATTATTGGGAGATTGCTAAAGATTTTCAATCCATAAACAGACATTTTAAGGAAGATGGTTCAAGTACATTCTGTGGGCTACCTAACAAGTCAATTCATATTAATAAAGTGTACCTCTGAATGTGTCCTCCACTTTCCAAGGACTGCCAAACTGAAGTTGTGATGAATCAGTAACAAGTGAATAGAAGAAAATATTCAAGATCAGGGAGACGGGTGGAAGTTCCAGTAATTTTTAAATTGCATGACCAGGACACCTACTATTGCATCCATAGATAACATCAATCTATTATTTGTATGTCATGATTTAGTAGCTTAGAAACGTTGGCACCTGCTTCCACGTGTTCCTTGGACACAGGGAGGGGAGCATCATACACTGCAGTCAGTGTAGGGGGGTGTTGGGGAGGGACAGCAGGGGTTGGGAGGGTGGGGAGGGATTAATGAGGGGAGAAATACCAGATATAGGTGATGGGGGGATGAAGGCAGCAAACCACCTTGCCACGTATGTACCTATGCAACAATCCTGCATGATCTGCACATGTACCCCAGAACCTAAAGTACAATTAAAGAAAAAAAAAAAAAAGGAAAAGAAACGTTGGCACCTGTTTCTAGTTGAAAAAGGAGTTTTGTTCTCACTCTATCTGAGGCAGTATCAACATTCTGTCCTGGTACTTTCCATTGTCTTTTCTACTACCACTTAAGCCTTGCCTAACTTCCTTATGAGGCTGAGAATTTCCCCCGGGGCCTTCTAATGACTCGTAGGCAGATACAAGACCCTTTGTGTTATGGTTGGCAGTATGGTAACCATAGCCACAGCTCGGTTGCAAAAATCACTCCTATAACCTCCTTTCCCACAATCCATTTCCAAAAGCATAAAAGATCTATTAGGGCCATAGCCAAATCTGATATTCAATTAAATGTGCTTTGAGTTGGGAAATTCTAATAAAGGTACTTCTGGGAATATGGTAAATGCAACATTGACTCTTCTGTATATCATATTGTCTTCCCAGAGGAATACATTTGGCTCTGAAATTGTGCAAATGTTCAATTTTTGTTAATTTTGTTAAAAAATAATCCTGTGTATTTAAGCGATAAAATACTACATACTGAAAAATAAATAAGGGAACACACAAAAATGTAAGTTTCTCTAGCAAGTCTGGCATCCTGGAGCATGAAGATCTTTTCCTATTAATTCTTCTAATCTATGAGGATATCTTTTCATTTACTCAGTCTTCAATTTCTTTAATCACTGTTTTATAGTTTTCCGGGTACAAATGATACTCCTTGATTAAATTTATTTCCAAGTATTCTATTATTTTTTATTCTACTTTAAAAGGGTTTGTTTCCACTTTTTGTTGATAGGGTATAGAAATGCAACTAACTTCTGAATATTGATTTTTGTATCTTGAAACTCCATTTATTAATTCTAACAGTTTTTGTGGAGTATTTGGAGTTTTTAGTATTGAAGATCTTGTCTTCTGCAAACAGAGATAAGTAACATCTTTTCTGATTTGGATGTATTTTATTTCTTCTTCTTATCTGCTTGCTTTGGATAGGATTTTGATTACTATGTTGAATAGTAGTGGCAAGAGTGGTCATTCTTCTCTTAGTCCTCATCTTAGAGCTTCAGCTTTTTACTATTGGGAATATGTTAGCTTTGAGCTTCTCATGCATAGCATTTACTAGGTTGAAGTATATTTCTTCTACACTTAATCTAAGAGTTTTTATCATGAACACATGTTGAATTTTTCTTAATTGCTTTTTATGCATCTATTAAGATGATCACGTGACTTGCATGTTTCATTCTGTTAACATGGGGAAACACATTTATTGATTTACACATGTTGAGCTATCCTTATATCTTATGGATAAATCCCACTTAATCACAATGTATGATTCTTTTAATGTGCTGTTTAATTCAGTTTGCTAATATCTTATTAAGGATTTTTGCACTTATGTTTATCAGTGATACTGGCTTACAATTTTCCTTAGAGTGTTCTTTTCTGGCTATAGTATCAAGGTAACTCTTCCCTTGTAAAATAAATTTGGAATTAGTTCTTCCCCTTCAGTTTTTTGGAAAGTGTTGAGAAGAATTGGCTTTATTATCCTCTAAATGTTTGGTACAATTCAGCAGTGAAGCCATGAGAACCTGGGCTTTTTTCGGTTGAGAGATTTTTGGTTAATGATTCAGTCTCCTTACTTGTTATTTGTTCTTTCACATTTTCTATTTCTTTATAATTTAGTCTTGGTAGGTTGTATGTTTCTAGAAATTTATTTATTTTAGGTTATTTAATTTGTTTGTGTATAATTCATAGTAGTCTTTTTGATTCTTTGTTTTTTGTGTATGGCATCAATGTATTGTCTCTTTCACTTAGTTTTATTTGTTAGAGCCCTCTCTCTTTTTTTCCTTTTTTTCTTTTTCTGGATTCTCTATTTTATTTTATTTTTCTTTCCAACTTTTGTTTTAGGTTCAAGGGGCACTTAAGATGGTTTGTCATATGGGTAAATTGTGTGCCATGGGAGTTTTATGTAAAGATATTTTTGTCACCAAGATAGTCAGTATAATACCTGATAGGTAGCTTTTCAATTCTTACCTTCTTCTCAGCTTCCACCTTAAAGCAGGCTCCAGTGTCTATTGTTCCTTTCTTTGTGTCCATATGTACTCAATGTTTGGCTCCCACTTATAAGGGAGAATATGCAGTATTTAGTTTTGTGTTTCTGTGTTAATTTGCTTAGGATAATGACCTCCGTCTCCATCTATGTGGCTGCAAAAGACATAATATTGTTCTTTTTTATGGCTACATAGTATTCTATGGTGTGTATGTGCCACACTTTCTTTATTCAGTCCACTATTGAACACTTAGTTTGATTCCATATCTTTATTATTGTGAATGATGCTGTGATGAATATACACATGCATGTGTCTTTATAGTAGAATACTTTACATTCATTTTGGTATACACCCAGTAATGGGATTGCTAGGTAGAATAGTAGGTGTATTTTAAGTTATTCGAGAAATTTTCAGACTGTTTTCCACACTGGTTGAATTAACTTAAATTCCCCCTAGCAGGGTATACGTGTTCCCTTTTCCCTACAGCTTCATCAGCATGTGTTATCTTTTGACTTTTTAAAAATAGCCATTCTGACTGGTGTGAGATGGTCTCTCATTGTGGTTTTGATTTGTATTTCCCTAATGACTAATGATATTAAGTATTTTTAATATGCTTGTTGTTCACATATATGTCTTCTTTTGTGAAGTCTGTTCATGTCCTTCACCCATTTTTTTAATGGCATTGTTTATTGTTTGTTGATACATTTAAGTTTCTTATAAATTCTGGATATTACACCTTTGTTGGATGCATAGTTTGCAAATATTTTCTCCCATTTTGTGAGCTGTCTGTTTACTCTGTTTATAGTTTCTTTCGTTGTGCAGAAGCTCCTTAGTTTAATTAGGTCCCACTTGTCAATTTTTTGTTTTTGTTGCAATTGCTTTTGGAGTCTTCATCATCAATTCTTTGCTATGGGCAATATCCAGAATTATATTTCTTAGGTTTTCTTCTAGGGTTTTTTTTAAATGTAATTTTTTGTTTTATATTTAAGTCTTTAATCCATCTTGAGTTGATTCTTATATATGGTAAAAGGAAGGAGTGAATTCCAAACTTACACATATGGCTAAGCCAGTTATCCCAGCACAACCTATTGAATAGGGTGTCCTTTCCCTCATAGATTGTTATTGGTAGCTTTGTCAAAGATCAGTTGGTTGTAGGTGTGCAGCTTTATTTCTGGGTTCTCTAACCTGTTCCATTCATCTATGTGTCTGTGTTTGTACTGAGCCATGCTGTCTTAGTTATTGCAGCCTTACAGTGTAGTTTGAAGTTGAGTAAATGCCTCTGGCTTTGTTCTATTTTCTTAGAATTGCTTTGGCTATTTGGGTTCTGTGTTGGATCCCAGTGTATTTTAGAAAACTTATTTTTTCTAATTTTGTGCAAAATGTCATTGATAATTTGACAGGAATAGCATTGAATCTGTAAATTGTTTTGGGGAGTATGGCCATTTTAACAATATTGACTCTTCCTATCCCTGAGCATAGAATGATTTTCCATTTGTTTGTGTTATCTCTGATTTCTTTGAGCAGTGTTTTATAAATCTCATTGTAGAGATCTTTCTCCTCTCTGTTTAGCTGTATTTCTAGGTATTTTACTTACTTTGTGTCTATTGTGTATGGGATTGTGTTTTTGATTTGGCTCTCAGCTTGGATGTTATTGGTGTATAGAAATGCTACTGATTTTTATAGATTGATTTTGTACAATAAAATTATGTATCAGAAGACAGCCTAGGAGCTTTTGGGCAGAGATAGTGGGCCTTTCTAGGTATAGTATCATATTGTCTGCAAAGAGAGGTAGCTTGACTTTCTCTCTTCCTATATGAATGCATTTTATTTTTTTCTCTTGCCTGATTTCTCTGGCTAGGGTTTCCAGTATTATACTGAATAGAAGTGGTGAGAGCGAGTGTTCTTGTTTCAGTTCTCCAGGGCAATGCTTCCAGCTTTTGCCTGTTCAGTCTGACGTTGGCTGTGGGTTTACCAAAGATGGCTTCTGTTATTCTGAGGTATGTTTCTTCAGTATCCAATTTGTTGATGATTTTGATGTGAAGGTATATTGAATTTTGTTGAAAGTCTTTACTGTGTCTACTGGGTGATCATGTAGTTTTGGTTTTCAGTTCCATTTAAGTGATAAATTACATTTATTGATTTGTGTATGCAGAACCCAATCTTTCATCCTGGAAACAAAGCCTACTTGATTATAATGGATTAATTTTTTATAGACTTCTGGATTTGATTTAAAAGTATTTTGTGAAGATTTTTGCATTAATGTTCCCCAGGGATATTGGCTGAAAGTTTCCTTTTATTTTTTTCCCTTGTTTCTCTATCAGGTTTTCATATCAGACTGATGCTGGCCTCAGAATGAGATGGGGAGGAGTCCCTCCTCATTTTTTTGAAATAGTTTCAGTAGCATTGGTACCAGCTCTTCTTTATGCATCTGATTGAATTCAGCTATAAATCTTTCTGGTCCAGGGCTTTTTCCGATTGGTAAGTTTTTTCATTATTGAATTAATTTTGGAATGCATTACTAGTCTCTTCAAGGTTCTAATTCCTTCCTGATTTAATATTGGGAGGTTGTTTGTTTCCAGAAATCTATCCGTCTTCTAGGTTTTCTAATTTTTGTGCACAAATGTGTTCATCATAGTCTCTGAGGATTTTTGTATATCTGCCTGGTCCATGGTAATGTCCTGTTTGTCACTTATGATTGTGTTTTTTTGGTTCATCTCTCTTTGTTTCTGTATTAGTCTAGCTAGTGTTCTATCAATCTCATTTACTTTTTCTATAGAACAACTTCTGGTTTTGTTAATCTTTTACATAGTTCTTCTCATCTTCATTTCATTCAATTTAACTCTGACTGTTTATTTCTTTTCTTCTGCTAACTTTGGTGTTGACTTATTTTTGTTTTTCTAATTCTTCTAGGTATGATAGTTATTAATTTGCTATCTTTCTATGTTTTTGATGTAAGCATTTAGCACTGTAAACTTTCTTCTTATCACTGCTTTGGCTGTGTCTCAGAGATTCTGATGTGTTGTGTTTTTGCTTACATTAGTTTCAAAAAAATCATTGATTTCTACCTTAATTTCTTTGTTTACCCAAAACTCATTCAGGAGCAGATATTCCTTAATTTCCATTTAATTCTATGATTTTGAATGATCTTGGTATTGGTTTCTATTTTTATTATGCTGTGGACTGAGAGTGTGGTTGGTATGATTTCAGTTTTTAAAATTTGTTGAGAATTGCTTTGTGGCCAAGCATATGATCAGTTTTAAAGTTTGTGCCATATGAAGAGGATAAGAATGTATATTTTGCTGTTTTGGGGTGGAGAGTTGTATAGATGTTTGTTAGATAATTATAGAATTCATGTCCTGAATATCTTTTTTAATTTTCTGCTTGGATGATGTATCTAATACTATCAGTGGGATGTTGAACTCTCCCACTATTATTGGGTGGTTATGTAAGTCTCTTCGTAAGTCTCTAAGAACTTGTTTTACAAATATTGGTGCTGTAGTGTTAGGTGTATATATATTTAGTAGAGTTACATCTACTTGTTGAATTGAATACCATCATGCAATGCCCTTCTTTGTCTTTTTTCAAAGTTGTTGACTTAAAGTATGTTTTGTCTGAAATACGAATGGCAACCTCTGCTCTTTTTTGTTTTCTGTTTGCTTGATAAATCTTTCTCCATCCCTTTCGTTTCAGCTGAAGGTTGTCTTTGCATATGAGATGGGTTCCTTGAAGACAGCATACGATTGGGTCTTGTTTTTTTATTCAACGCACCACTCTATGCCTTTTCAATGGGGCATTTAGCTAGTTTACATTAAGGTTAATAGTGATATATACAGATTTGTGTTGTTAGCTGGTTGTTAAGTAGACTTGATTGTGTAGTTGCTTCACAGTGTCAATGATCTATGTACCTAAGTGTGTTTTTTTGGTGGCCAATAACATTCTTTCCTTTCCATGTTTAGCACTCCCTGAAGGACCTATTGTAAGGTAGGCCTGGCAGTAATAAATTGCCTTAGCATTTGCTTATCTGAAAATAATTTTATTTCTCCTTTGCTTATAAAGTTTAGCTTGGATGGATATGAAATTCTTTATATATATATATATATATATATATATATAATTGCAGTTTAAGTTCTGGGACACACGTAAAAAACATGCAGGATTGTTGCATAGGTACATACATGGCAATGTGGTTTGCTGCCTCCATCCCTATCACTTATATCTGGCATTTCTCCGCATGTTATCCCTCCCCAACTCCCTACACCTCACTGTCCCATCCCTAGTCCCCCCTACAACAGACCTCAGTGTGTGGTGCTCCCCTCCCTGTGTCCATGTGTTGTTCTCATTGTTCAACACCTGCCTGTGAGTGAGAACATGCAGTGTTTGAATTTCTGTTCTTGTATCAGTTTGCTGAAAATGATGGTTTCCAGGTTCATCCATGTCCCTACAAAGGACACGAATTCATCATTTTTATGGTTGTGTAGTATTCCATGGTGTATATGTGCCACATTTTCCTGTCCAGCCTATTATCCATGCGCATTTGGGTTGCTTCCAAGTCTTTGCTATTGTAAACAGTGCTGCAATGAACATACATGTGCATGTGTCCTTATAATAGAACGATTTATAATCCTTTGGATATATACCCAGTAATGGGATTGCTGGGTCAAATGGAATTTCTATTTCTAGGTCCTTGAGGAATCACCACACTGTCTTCCACAATGGTTGAACTAATTTACACTCCCACTAACAGTGTAAAAGTGCTTCCATTTCTTCACATTCTCTCCAGCATCTTTTGGCTCCAGATTTTTTAATGATTGCCATTCTAACTGGCATGAGAAGGTATCTCAATGTAGTTTTGATTTGCATTTCTCCAATGACCAGTGATGATGAGCATTTTTTCATATGTTTGTTGGCTTCATATATGTCTTCTTTTGAAAAGTGTCTGTTCATATCCTTTGCCAACTTTTGAATGGGTTTTTTTTTTTTTTTTTTTTTGTAAATCTGTTTTAGTTCTTTGCAGATTTTGGATATAAGTCCTTTGTCAGATGGGTAGATTGCAAAAATTTTTTCCCATTCTGTTGGTTGCCAGTTCACTCTAATGATGATATGAAATTCTTAGTTGGGATTTCTCTTTTTTAAGGATGCTGAGTGCAAGCTCCCAATCTCTTCTGCTTATAGAGTTTATGTTGAAAGGCCCACTGTTGGCCTAATGAGATTCTCTTTGTTGATTATCTGCGCCTTCTTTCTAGTTGCCTTTAATATTTTTTCTTTCATATCGATTTTGCAGAATCTGATGATTATGCATCTTGAGGATGGTATTCTTTTATAGTATTTTGCAGGAGTTCTCAGAATTTTCTGAATTTGAATGTCAAGCTTTCTAGCAAAGTTGAAAAAGTTTTCATGAATAATATTCTCAAATGTATTTTCTAAGTTGCTTGCTCTCTCTCCCTCTCTTTCAGGGATGCCAATGCGTCATAGGTTAGGTCTCTTTACATAATTCCATATTTCTCAGATATTTTGTTTAGTTTTAAATTCTTTTTTATTAAATTTTGTTTTACTGAGTTAATTAAAATAACTTGTTTTTGAGCTCTGAGAGTCTTTCCTCAGTTTGGTCTATTCTGCTGTTAGTACTTCCGATTGTGTTATGAAATTCTTATAAAGAGTTTTTCAGCTCTATTAGACCAGTTTGACTATTTCTTTAAATGGATATTATGCCTTTTATACCTTGAATTATTTCACTGGATTCCTTAGATTCCTTCGAATAGGTTTCAACTTTTTCTTGAATCTCTATGATCTTTGTTGCCATCAGATTCTGAATTCTATGCATGTCATTTCAGCCATTTCATTCTGGCTAAAAACCATTGCAGGAGCTAGTGCAGTCATTTGAAAGAAAGGCGACTTTCTGTCTTTGGTAGGTGCCAGAATTCTTGAACTAGTTTTTTTCCAACTGTATGGGCTGATTTTCATTTAACTATGGTATAATTTGAGTATAGTCAGTTGGCTTCATTGCTGGATGTTTTTAGGTGGCCTGAGGCCTTATGCAGAGTCTTTATTTGTGGCTGAATTCTTGTCCTTTCTTTAACATGGAGCTATATTATCAATGTATTTTTGGTGTTGAAGTTTGGGCTGTGATCCAGTAGATTGTGTCTAAGTGTAATGACTGGGATAAGCTCTTACTCGGCCACACCACTCTTATGTATTTCCTTGTATTTGCAGATATGCTCCCTCTCAGTGCTCTGAGCATGTGAGCTCCTCTTCTCTCAAGTGCTGATCTCAGATCATGTGTTGGCATTCCCGGGCTGTACACCACAACCTGAGGTGAGCTCAGGCTTTTTGTTCTATTCTCATCTTGGGGATGACAGGGGCAGGGACCTTGGCAACAGCATTGGTAGACAACCATTCACTTGTCTCGGTGATCCACCCAAGAGAAACATAATGCCAGTGCCAATCAACATGATCATTCAGGAGTGAGGCAGTGGCATTGTGGGCCCAAGTTAGGGGGGCCCTGTCTTGCTACAAATAGGGGGTCTCACAGGGAAGACAGTCTGGTCATTTTTCTCCTTAAGGTGGCTGTAGCATTTTGGAGATGAGAGTAAAGCACTCAGGCTCTTTGTTTCTTCCCCAGTCTTTTAGCAGCAAGGGTGGGTACTGCTGTAGCAGCAGTGGAAAAGGGGTTGCCAGTTGCTTCTGCAAGCTCCACCCCAGAGAGACATAAAGCTACTGTAAAAGGAAATGTTCAGCAGGGGGTAGGGCAGCTGCACTGCCATCTCAAGCCAGTGGCCTTGCCTGGTGAAGAGCAGAGGATGAGGGGCTCAAGGTGAAGAGAGGGCTCTATTTTGTACAGTTGTTTCTGCCTGCTGGAAGTGCCAGCAAAGTAATCATGCATGGTCTTTGTTCCTTAGACTAAGAGCCACAAAGGTGGTACCTTTGCAGTGGCAATGGCAGAGAGCCTGTGAATTGTCTCTGAGAACTCTACCCCAGAGAAACCAGAGCCACCCCTGACTGACATAATCAAGTAGGGATAGGACAGCTGTGTGGGGGTCCAGGTCAGGAAGCCCTGCCTAGCAGAGTAGCAGGGGCAGACATCCACACGTAAAACAGTCTGGCTGCTTTTCCACAAGAGGGCTGCAGTGTGCTGGAAGACCCCAGTTGTTCTTGGGCTCCTCACTCCCTCCCCAGCCTGAAGGCAGTAAAGTTGGGGGCTGTAACAATGGCATAAACTCTAGGTCCGTTTGTTACCTCTGGAAGCTCTGTCCTAGAGAACTATACAGCTGCAACCAGTCCAAGTGCCAAGGCGGGAGGGGGTGGTTGCACTAGGGTCCCAGGCCAGTGGACTTTTCCTGGTGAGGTATACAGTGGAGGCAAGGCCTATAGTCTATCCACTCCTTAGCACTATGAATGTGGCCCTTCCTGGAGGTGTGTGAGAGGGCTTGGCCTTTCTTGTTGGTGGAGCTACATCATCTGGTGCCAGGGTGTTCAGGGGTCCAAGGCTCTTGGGCTTCATGTGGGCTTGGGTGGCAGCTCTGCCCAGATTCCATGCAGTTTGTATATCTGAAAGTTCTAGGTATAGGGGGTCAGCAGGGATCTCCTGTGCACAGGATTGTAAAGATCTGTGGCCAAAATATGAGACCCTGGGGGCTCTTGCTCACTCAAGATTTCCCCATGGTTGGGAGCCTCCTTTGGCTTTGTGCCAATTCCAGGTGGTGACTGTACTGTCTCATTCATCTCTGAGTTCCATGGATCATGTTGCTTCCTTAATGAATCCCAATATGTCCTTCTGGACGATCCAACTGAAGACCTAGTATTTACTGGCTACCCTATTTAATCTCATTCTCTTTTTCTTAGTCTAGCTAAAAATTTGTCAATTTTGTTTATCTTTCCAAAAATTCAATTCTTAATTTTATTAATTTTTCTTATTGTTTTTCTTGTCTCTAACATATTTATTTCTGCTCTAATCTTAATTCCTTTTACCTGCTTTTCTTTAGCTTAGTTTTCTTTTTATAATTTCTTAAGGTATAAATTTAGATTGTTTATTTGAGATTTTCCTTTTTTTTTTTTCTTTTTATTTTCCAGACGGAGTTTCACTCTTGTCACCCAGGCTGGAGTGCAGCAATGTGATCTCAGCTCACTGCAACCTCTGGTTCCCAGGATTCAAGTGATTCTCCTGCCTCAGGCTCCTGAGTAGCTAGGATTACAGGTGTCTGCCACCACGTCCAGCTGATTTTTGTATTTTTAGTAGAGATGGGTTTTCAGCTTGTTGGTCAGGTTGCTCTTGAACTCCTGACCCTCAGGTGATCCACCCACATTGGCCTCCCAAAGTGCTGAGATTACAGGGGTGAGTCACTGAGTCCAGATTATTTTTGTTTTTCTCAATGCAGGTGTTTGTACTATAAACTTTCTTCTTAAAACTGTTTTTGTTGCATATTGTAAGTTTCCATTTTCACTTCAAGATATTTTTTATTTCCCTTTTTATTCATTTTGGACCCATTTGTTGTCCAGCGTTTTGTTTAATTTTTACATATTTGTGCATATTTTCAAGTTTTTTATGTTATTGATTTCTAGTTTCATTCCATTGTGGTAGAAAACATATTTCAGTCTTTTTAAATTTTTTAAAACTTATTTTTTTGTCTATTACTTAATGTAATACCAAAAGTCCTATAGACTTTCTTGTTGCTATTTATTTATTGTTCTTCTGATCATAATTTCAAATGACCTGTTTTCCAGAAAATTGATTTTTTCTTCTGCTTTATCAAATCTGCTGTTAAAACTCTGTATGGGATTTTTCATTTCAGTTATTGTATTATTTAGTTCCAGAATTTCTGTTTGGTTCTGTTGCAGGATTTCTTTCTCTTTGCTGAGCTTTTAATGTTGTTCAAATGTTGTTTTCCTGATTATGTTTAATTGTACATCTGTGTTCTCTTATAGATCACTAAACTCTCATAGATGATTATGTTTAAATCTTTGTTAGACAATTCATAGATCTCTATTTTTAGCATCAGTTACTTAGGCTTTACCTTGTTCCTGTTGGTGTTATGTTTCCGTTTCTTTGTGATTATTATGGCCATGAGTTTATGTCTGAACATTTGAAGAAGTGGACACATCTTTCAATCTTTATACATTGGCTCCAGAAGAAACAGCTCTTCACCAATCACTTCCACCAGAGATTCTACATAGGCTAGTTGGTGGAGTTCTTAGGCAGGCATTCTGCTGTAGTGTCTATTGTTTGGCTTGCTAGGATTTGGGTCTGTGATAATGAATGAGAACTTAGATCCACATGGTAAACCTGGAATCTGAGCTATGAGAGTTTTCCTGGCACTGGAGCAAGGCTGAAGCCTGATTCTTATGAGAAGTCTGGAGTTTGGGACCACAGGTGGTTGGGATAGCACCAGGCATCACTGGGATAGATCTGATGTTAGTGTCCAGAGTGAAGTAGAATGCTAACCTACTCTTTTTCCCCCACACAGAGGATGTTTCTCTTGGCACTGTACTGCATAGGCTTAGGAGAGAGTGTCACAGATAATATAAAACTGTCCTTTCCACCTTCCTCAATTTATTCTTTCTCATTTATGTCCAGCATTCAGATGCTGTAATCTCTCATCTAAAATTAAGAACTCTCATGAAGGTATTTTTATGCATGGATGATTGCTTGTATTAGTGTATCTGTGAGGACATGAGGGCTCCACCATATTGCTGATGTCATTTTCTCATCAATTTATGTTTTTACCTTCTAACTGGTATTTTTTTGTCATTATCATAGAAAAGCAGAATAAAGACCTAATTCAAATGTCTCAATTTTTTCTTACCACTAAAAACAGGCTTTATATTCTCAGTTATAAAGTAGGATCATTCCACAATTATTCTTTTTCTCTACTATCACCTCCAAAATAATTAATTTTTATTCTATTGTACTAGTAGCTCTGTCTTTCTATGATGGTACATTATCCAGCTGCCTTGTTTTCCCCTGAACTTCAGTGTCATTTATGGGTTACATCATTTACTTGATGGTTGTGCATTCTCCACCAAAGGGCCATTTTTAGTATATCATTTGTTTGCCTTATGCCTCATTTTATTATAAGCTCTTTGTACAAAAGAACAATAGATCATCTCTGTAGTCTAAGTAACTTGTACTCTAAAGTTTTTAATTGCAGTTGCCCAGGGTATCACTGTTGAATCTAATAATAAGTGGGCTAAAAATCTGAATAGACATTCTACTCTAGAAAATATGCAAATGGAGAATATGCATATGAAAACATGCTTAACATAATTTTTCATTAAGTAATTAAAAATTAAAACAATAATGGTGTATCACTACATATCTATTAGAATTATCATTTTTTGGACCTCTGGCTAAATGGCAAAAATGTTGACAATGCCCAATGCTGATGAGAATATGGAATAATAAGGATTCTCATTCATTGGAGACAGGAATGCAAAAATGGTACAGGCACTTGGGCAGTTTCTTAAAAAGCTAAATATAGTCTTGTCATACTATCCAGCAATCATGCTGTGAGGTATTTACCAACTAATTTGAAAACTACAGAAAAGCCTGAACAAGGATATTTATAACAACTTTATTCTTAACTGCAAAAATGAAGTAACCAGGATATCTCTCAATAGGTGAATAGATAAACAAAGTCGCTTATTTATAAAACGAATTACTATTCAGGTTTAAAAAGAAATCAACAATTGAGGCGTGAAAAGACATAGATGGATTTTA
This sequence comes from Alouatta palliata, assembly GCA_004027835.1. Classification (NCBI taxonomy): domain Eukaryota; kingdom Metazoa; phylum Chordata; class Mammalia; order Primates; family Atelidae; genus Alouatta; species Alouatta palliata. The sequence continues at coordinate 1,049 of PVKV010027504.1, read as the reverse complement.
AATGAATATTTCTAAGTGAAAGAAAACCATCTAAAAAGGCTACATACTATATTATTCCAATTACATGGTCAGTGGTTACTAAGATTTTTATGGGAGGTTTAAATAGGTCAAACACAAGGAATCTTTTAGGGTAATAAAACTATTCTATATGATATTGTAATGGTGTAGGCAGGACACTATGCATTTGTAAAAATTTGTAGAACTTTATGGTTTAAAGGCAGAAGGAACAGTACGTAAGATTGTATTCTGGTTAATGATGTTGCTTACAATGGAGGTACTGGCTAACAAATCTAAAACCACTATATATAGAATTGAGCAATTAAGTAAAAAGATAGTTGATAGTGGGAGCTAGGTTTCTCATTGTTGAGATGAGTGGTTACATATAGAATAATTTATAGATATATGTATATACTTTGGTTAGTGTTCACACATATATTTTCTTGCATTGCCAGCTGACTATATAGAAAAGCAACAATGTCCCATTAGAAATGAATATATGTAGTATCCAGAACTTATTTTCTAATACCACTGTCCAGTAATAGGAACCAGAGATCCTTGAGAAAATGGTTTATTCTAAGACTGTAGCACAAAATATACCATATAATCTGAAGTGTCTTGTAGTTCCAGAAAGCATGAGTCACAGTGCCTGGCCAGTGTTCCAGATTAACGTCAATTGTGATAAATCATATTAACATGATAAAGTTGACATGATATCCTTGATGTGACTTGATGAGTATATGACTTATTACCTCTATGGGCTTCTTCCCAAAAACCAAAAATCCCAGCTTAATTATGAGAAAAATATCAAATAAATCTTAATTGATAGACATACCTCAAAATGTAAGACCAGTTTGGGGTCTGTTGGGGGGAAAAAGGGGAGGGACAGCAGGGGGTGGGGAGTTGGGGAGGGATAGCATGGGGAGAAATACCAGATATAGGTGATGGGGAGGAAGGCAGCAAATCACACTGCCATGTGTGTTCCTATGTAACAATCTTGCATGTTCTTCACATGTACCCCCAAACCTAAAATGCAATAAAAAGTATATATA
>PVKV010027503.1:0-19820 GCA_004027835.1 Alouatta palliata | reverse complement strand
CAGCTGAATATGACTTTTTAAGGTTCCATACATATGAGCTCATAACAGTATTTATCTTTCTATGGCTGACTTATTTTACTTGGCTTAATGTTCCTCAAATTCATCCTTTTTTTTTTTTTTTTTTGCAAATAGTAGTATTTCCTTCTTTTTTCCTTTTTTTAAGACGGGATTTCACCATGTTGGTCAGGCTGGTCTTGAACTCCTGACCTCAGGTGATCCTCTTGCCTTGGCCTCCCAAAGTGCTGGGATTACAGGCATGAGCCACCGCGCCTGGCTGTTTTTCTTTCTTTATTTCTTTCTGAGATAGGGTCTTGCTCTGTTGCCCAGGCTGGAGTACAGTGGTGTGATCATGGCTCACTGCAGCCTTGATCTACCTCCTGGGCTCAAGCAACCCTTTCGAGCAGCTGGGACCACAGGCATGCACCACCATGTCCAGCTAATTTTTTGTATTTTTGGTAGAAATAGGGTCTCACTCTTGCCCAGGCTGGTCTCGAATTACTGGGCTCAAGCAGTCCTCCTGCCTTGGCCTCTCAAAGTGCTGGGATTACAGACCTGAGTCACCATGTCTGGCTCCCTGTTCTTTATGGCTGAATAACACTATGTTGTATGTGTGTCTGTGATGTTTTTTTCATTCATTATCATTAGGTACTTAGGTTGTTTCCATACCTTGGCTATTGTGAATAATGTTGCAGTGAACATGGGGGTGCAGATATTTCCTTGAGGTACTGACTTCAATCTCTTTGAGTATATATACCCATAGTGGAATTGTTGGATCATAATGGTAGTTCTCTTTTAATTTCTTGAGGAGCCTTCATTCTGTTTTCCATGATGGCGGTACCAGTTTTATCTAGTTACTTTTACATTTCTTTTCTTTCTTTTTTTTTTTTTTTTTAAGAGGCAGGATCTTGCTCTGTTGCCTAGGCTAGAATGCAGTGATACAGTTATAGCTCACTGCAGCCTCAAACTCCTGGGCTCAAGCGATCCTCCCACTTCAGCTTCCTGAGCAGCTGGGACTGCTCAGGTGTGCACCTCTATGCCTGGCTAATTTTATTTTTTATTTTTTGTAGAAACTAGGTCTCACTATGTTGCTCAGGCTAGTCTTGAACTTCTGGCTTTAAGTAACCCTCCTACCTCAGCCTCACAAAGCTCTGGGATTACAGGCATTAGCTATAGTGCCTGGCGTCTTTATTTCTTTTTTCAGAATTTTATCATTTTCCAGCCAGATACAGTGGCTCATGCCTGTAATCCCAGCACTTTGGAAGACTGAGGCAGGTGGGTCACTTGAGGTCAGGAGTTTGAGACTAGCCTGGCCAACATGGCAAAACCCCATCTCTACTAAAAATACAAAAATTAGCTGGGCTTGGTGGCACGCACCTGTAGTCCCAGCTTCTTGGGGGGCTGAGACACAAGAATCGCTTGAACCTGGGAGTCAGAAGTTGCTGTGAGCTGAGATGGTGCCACAGTACTCCAGCCTGGGTGACAGAGTGAGACTCTGTTTCAAAAAAAAAATTACTATTTTCTGGCCAGGCATGGTGGCTTATGCCTGTAATCCCGGCACTTTGGGAGGCCAAGGTGAGCAGTTCAAGAGGTCAGGAGTTTGAGACCAGTCTGGCCAACATGGTGAAACACTGTCCTTAATAAAAATAGAAAAAATAGCTGGGCGTGATGGCGGTTGCCTGTAATCCAGCTACTTGGGAGGCTGAGGCAGGAGAATTGCTTGCACCCGGCAGGTGGAGGTTACGATGAACTGAGATCGTGCCATTGTACTCCAGCCTGGGCAACAAGAGCAAAACTCTGTCTCAGAAGAAAAGAATTATGGTTTTCCTCATATACATCTTGTATGTGTTTTGTGAGGTTTATACCTAAGTATTTAGGAGTTTGGGTTTTTTGGGGTTAATGGTTGTATTAGTCTGTTTTCACACTGTTATAAAGATACTACCTGTGACTGGGTATTCTATAAAGGTAAGAGGTTTAATTGACTCACAGTTCTATATGGCTGGGGAGGCCTTAGGAAACTTACCAGATGTTATAAAACAAATTCCCATTGTGGGTAGAACTGGGAACTGCCTGGATACTCAGTATGGATAATCTCTTTCTTTCTAGGATGCTTGGATATTAATTCATCTGTGAAAGGGGCTCGTTTTGTCAGATTCTGTGATGCGTTCAATATTCCACTCATCACTTTTGTTGATGTCCCTGGCTTTCTACCTGGTAAGTCATTGACAGAGTGGGGGCTAGGAGAATTGCCTTTGCCCAGTAAGGCACCCACTTTATTTGGAGATCTTGCAGAACTCCCTGAGTACTTGTGATTTCTCCATATATTCTGGGTGTCCAGAAGATAGGGCTGTGTAAGGAATGGCCCTCTCCAGAGGTGGGAAAAACCTCACAGCTGAGAGTGGCTGGTAAACCATGTGAGGACTTGTGAGTGTCTACTAACTCTTTCTCATGCCTAGGCACAGCACAGGAATATGGGGGCATCATCCGGCATGGCGCCAAGCTTCTCTACGCATTTGCTGAGGCAACTGTGCCCAAAGTCACAGTCATCACCAGAAAGGTGAGGACCTCATGTTAGAGGCCATGACCCTGCTCACTTTCCTACAGCAGCATCGTGGTGGGAGGTCTGGCCAAGTTTTACCAGGACTGGAAGGAGTACATCTTGCTCATCCTTAAGAAGATCTCTTGAGGACGTTGTTCCCAACCCTGCAGAGATGTCTGTGGTCTTTTAACACAAGGGAACTAAAAGCAATGTGGGAAAAAGCCAGAAAAGATAATGAGCATTAACTTTGAAAGGGATTCCAGAACGTGGGCCTTCAGGAGCCCAGGAGGGCCATTGTTTTTTGTCCCCATTTTACCTGGCTTCCTGGGGTCTTTCAGGGACATGAGCTGGTTGTCTCAGGCTCTAACATTCAGCATTTGGATCTGTTTTAGGCCTATGGAGGGGCCTATGATGTCATGAGCTCTAAGCACCTTTGTGGTGATACCAACTATGCCTGGCCCACAGCAGAGATTGCAGTCATGGGAGCAAAGGTGAGGGCCTCTAGCTTTTCCCTTGCTGGATCCAAGGATTGTACTCTCCCAGCCAGAGCTCAAGGCATGTTGGAGAGAGGCCGGGGCCCCTAGGTGAGCCAGGACTGAGGTGAGTGGGTCCTGGACCTTGGCAAGTCTCCTTCCTGGGGCTCCAGAGAAAGCTCTGCCTCCCGTCCTGTACCCTTTCTTCAGGCCCACACTGGTGTCTTCATGCCAAGGTGGGTGGGGCAGGTGAAAGGAAAGTGAGAGGGGTCCAGAGTGGGTTTGGGATTGTAAGTAAAGGGGGCAAAGGGTTGAATCAACTGAAGTCACCTCTGGGAGGATTGGACATTATCCCATTCCACCTCAGCTTCCAGGGAGGACCCCAGAGCTACTCTTTTAAGCTCATAAGAAGCTGAACTGTAGGTCTGACCCTGGTGACGTTGGACAAGGTGCTTCATGTTGCTTGACCTATTCCTCACTCCTTCCCTGCTTTGAAGTAACTATTGTGGTTGAATCCGATTAACTTGAAGGTCCCCTCAGAGCTGACTTATAGGTGCTCTGACTTGAAGGCCGATCCTTTTAATTTCCAGTTCACTCTGGCCACCGAATTGTATACTCAGGTCTCATGGTACTGAAAAAGGGAAATAGCGGTTTAAATTCCCCTTGATATGAGACTGTGCATTTAATAATGGAAAACAAGGCTAACATCTTTGGCTCAAAGTATGATGAGTGCAAATGGAGATGGTAGAATGGGCTCTGGGGAGAGAAGCTACTGGCTTTTGCCTGACTCCCCCTCATTGAGGCCACAAGGAAGCATCCCATCCCATCACGCAGCCCCTTGTGTCCTGAGAGCCCCAGGCAGTGCCTCCCTCTATGCTCTGGCCTTTAGAGCTGGCACTTCCCTCCAGTACACTGATTTACCAAGAAATTTGCAGCCACACACAGTGATAATGGGTTGAAGGAGGTCTGTCTAGGTTGGGACCATCAGTGACGTTCATGAACTCCTCTGATCACAGGGTGCTGTGGAGATCATCTTCAAAGGGCATGAGAATGTGGAAGCCGCGCAGGCAGAGTACATCGAGAAGTTTGCTAACCCTTTCCCTGCAGCAGTGAGAGGTGGGACTGAGGTGGAGAGGGCAGCTTTGTTTGTTTGGTCACTTGCTCATTCTTTCTCTACGGAAAGTGTCACATAACTGCCTTTGCAGTCTAGTCTGTTGACTAGTGAGGGTTGGGGCTGTCCCTGGGTAGTCATCACTTAGGAGTAAGGACAGCGGGACAGGCTACTTTGGTAACCACGATTAAAACAACATTGCCCAAGTGTATTAAACTTCTAGGTAGTGTTCAGTTATCTAGTGCTATGCAGAAATCCACCCTGTAACTCAGCAGCTTAAACTGCCTACCATTTTCCCTCCTGCTTACGGTTCTGTGGGGTCCACAGTTTGGTCTGGGCCCAGCTTAGTGGTTCTTCTGCTGGTCTTGCCTGGGATCACCCACACAGCTCTGCTCATTCTGTGGCCTGACTGGGGCTTGACAGTCCAGAATTGCGTCACTTACTTAGTAGTTGCTGTCTTTTAGCTAGACCGTCTCCCCACACGGCCTTTCACCCTTGAGGAGGCTAGTCCAGGCTTCCTTACGTGGTGTCACGAGAGTAGCAAGAGGGCAAAGGGAAGCTGAGGCCTAGGTTTGGAAGTTGCAGAGTGTCATTTTTGCCACATTTTATTGGCCAAAGAAACTCACAAGGTTAAGTGAAGGAATACAAATTCACCTCTTGATGAGAGAAGTGGTAAAGTCATGTTGCAGGACTGTGTACAAGGATAGGAGGAATTGTTGTAGCCATTTTTGAAAATCTAGATATATTTTCTTAACTGTGTTTTCTACTGAATTAATTGTGGCAGGATGAAGGCATTGGAGCAAGCAGGGTACAGGGAGCGCGTCAGATTTTCCTTTTCTTGCCCAATGCTCCTAGGCCAGAAGTTGGGGACCTGTCAGAACAGGCCAGCTGCTGGGATGCAAGGGAGGATTCATGGGACCTACCCTCTCTGTATCAGGTTGGGTGCTGCTCATACTGCTGGCCCTAGGGATGGTGCCCAGGCTGAGCAGAAGGTTGAGGGGAGGCATCATCTGGGGGTGCAGATGATCCACTCCCTTTTCTGTGCTTCACCAGGGTTTGTGGATGACATCATCCAACCTTCTTCCACACGTGCCCGAATCTGCTGTGACCTGGATGTCTTGGCCAGCAAGAAGGTACAACGTCCTTGGAGAAAACATGCAAATATTCCATTGTAAACAAATCAAAGGAAAAGAAACCAAGAACTGAATTACTGTCTGCCCATTCACATCCCATCCATGCCTTGTGCAATCATGAAACCTGGGAATCCAAATACCAGTAATAACTTAGAATGACTAAGTTTATTAAATTCTAGAAAGATCTCTTTTGTGCCTTACTGTAAAATTATTTACTTTATTAAAAATTTTAATTTGTATTTTTTGAGCATAAATTCAAATTTTTATGGTGGAAATCTGAAAAATCAATAAAACTGGAAAGAAAATACTACAGATAGTTTTATTACCTAGAGCTGATTTTTATTTCACACCTCTGGGTATTCTTTTTCTCTCAACCTTTTTTTTTTTTTTTTTTTAAGTCAGAGTCTTGCTCTGTCATGTAGGCTGGAGTGCAGTGGCCCAGTCTTGACCCACTGCAGCCTCTGCCTCCCAGGGTCAAGCAATTCTCCTGCCTCAGCCTCCCAAGTAGTTGGGGCTACAGGTGCATGCCACCATGCCTGGCTAATTTTTTTTGTATTTTAGTAGAGACAGGGTTTCACTGTGTTTCCCAGGCTCACCTCGAACTCCTGAGCTCAGGCAATCCACCCCCGCTGGCCTCCCAAAGTGCTGGGATTATAGGTGCGAGCCGCCGCTCCTGGTCCAGATGATAAGCTTTTAAGGTAAAGTATTTCTTAGGTTTCAGTTTATTTAAAAAATATGGATAGGGCATATTTTTATAATATAGATAAACAATATAGATAGGGCATATTATGTCATATGCCCTGTCTACCTCCTAATCCCCCCATGAATTGAGGATTCAATGTGATGTTTGCAATTGTGGTATATATATTAGCAGAACAGATGCTCAGTAAGTTATAGTACCCTATGTTGACTTAGGTTATTTCCAGAAATGTGTTCTTAACATTAAAAAAAAAAAAAACTTAATCGTGAAAAATTTTAAGCCTATAGAAATGTTGCAAGAATTGTATTGTTTCCACTTCACCTAGATTCTCCAGTTGTTAGTATTTTCTACATTTGCTTCATTTCTTCCAGATGTATATATAATATAGAATATGCATATTCTATATTGTTAGATGTACTAATTGTATCAATATAAATATAATTTATAATGTAAAATTATATCTAATAGGGTTATATATCATATATTTATATTATATAATTATATGAAATATATAATTATATAATTGTGTAACATGTAAAATATAATTATTTAATTGACCCCTTTGAAAGTCAGTTGCAGATTCATGACCTTGTGTTCCCAAAGACTTGTGTGTATCTCCTAGGAATGAGGTCCTTTGTCTTGCACAGTCTGCCTTTCATGATGCTGACGTTTTTGAGGAATGCTTACTTGCTGGTTATTTGGTAGAGTTTCCTTCAGTTTGGGGTGTCTGATCGTTTCCTGAGATTTAGATTTAGATAAGACTAACACATATTCCTTTCAGTGTGTCACATTAGTAAACACATGATGTCAGTTTTTTCTGCTGTTGGTGATTGATTCTGATCACATGGTTAAAGTGATGGCTGCAAAGGTTTTTCCACAGTAGTTACCATTTTCTCTTTGGAACTGTTAACTAATTTGTGGGGCATTATTTAATCTTGTCTGTCAGTAAACTTTGATCTGGGCCAGGCGAGGTGGCTCATGCCTATAATCTCAGCAGTTTGGGAGGCCAGGGTGGGCGGATCACCTTAGATCAGGAGTTCAAGACCAGACTGGCCAACATGGTGAAGTCCCATCTCTACTAAGAAGATAAAAATCGCACCTGTAATCCTAGCTACTCGGTAGGCTGAGGCAGGAGAATTGCTTGAACCTGGGAGGCAGGGGTTGCAGTGAGCCAAAATCATACCACTCCACGTTCAAGACTTCTTTATAGTTCATTTTGTCTTTAAATTGAAGATAACATGGTTAAGTTACCTGAATTAGTAACTGAGTGGTTGTTATGAAAATGAATTAGTCCTTTTTGTTTGTAAACCACTTTAAAGCTTTTCCTTGGCCAGGCGTAGTGGCTCACACCTGTAATCCCGAGGTGGGCGGATTACAGTCAAGAGATTGAGACCATCCTGGCCAACATGGTGAAACCCTATCTCTACTAAAAATACAAAAAATTAGCCAGGCGTTATGGCACATACCTGTAGTCCCAGCTACTCGGGAGGCTGAGGCAGGAGAATCGCTTGAACCCGGGAAGTGGAGGTAGCAGTGAGCCGAGATTTTGCCACTGTACTCCAGCCTGGTTACAGAGTGAGACTCCATTTCAATAAAAATAAAGCTTTTCCTCCAACACTGTTGACTTGATTTTACTAAGTAAATCATTAATAGTTTTACCAGAACTGGAGGTTAAGCTTGAGCATAATAAGGACCAACCATGGAGTGCTGATCCAAGTCGCTCCCCTGGGCATCCTCTGTGCTTTCTTCTGTGGTGAAAACCCAGGGCTGGCCCTCCCACTACTGATGGTTTTCCCTTGTTCCAAGCCCTTGCCTCCAGAGAGGCACTGTAAGTACTGCTTGGACAGTGAATCCTTATTTCAAGGTCAACTTAATGTTTGACTGTTTATTCTCCACTTTTCCCATTTCAAAAATATTTGCCCCTACCCCACATTCCCAGTAGCCGTTAAGAGTCTTTCCTTTTTTTTTTTTTTTTTTTTTTTAAAGCATCTTTCCTCTTTCCTTCAATTACCAATCCTAGTTGGGCTCTGAAGACTTGCAGCAGTCTCTTCACTGATCTCTGTGGCCTCCCACAAAGCTGGAAATCCTCTTCTCAGTTACCAGACTAACTCCAGATGCAGATTTTGTTGCATTCCTCTGCTCCAGCGCCACTTCCAGAGCTCCCTGTTCTCCAGAGTCCTTAGCCCACATAGGTGGTCCTGCACAGTCTGTTGCTCCCTTGGTTGCCTAGTGAGTTTTCTGAGCCCACAGTTCTTGCTTTCATGCTCTCTCCTATGGTCCATACAAGAGTACATACAGGCCAGGTGTGGTGGCTCACACCTGTAATCCCAGTACTTTGGGAGGCCAAGGCAGGCAGATCACGAGGTCAGGAGTTTGAGACCAGCCTATCCAACATGGTGAAACCCCGTCTCTACTAAAAATACAAAAATTAGCTGGGCATGGTGGTGGGCATCTGTAACCCAACTGCTCTGGAAGCTAAGGCAGGAGAATCACTTGAACTTGGGAGGTGGAGATTGCAGTGAGCTGAGATCGTGCCACTGCACTCCAGCCTGGGCCAACAGAGAGACTCTATCTCAAAAAAAAAAAAAAAAGTATACACAAGCTATGTCCACCCCCCCGCCCCTTTTTGGAAGGAAGAGAGTCTAAGAATTATTTCACCAGGTTGTGCAATCTGGATACTGGTATGGTAGAGGAACCAGCTCAGGAAAGCACCTGGGCTAGCAACTTTATGGAAGCGTTGGATGGTGGGGAAACTCCAATACAGAAACCCAGCTGGTCAAAGAAAACTGAAGATGCAAGATCTTGGAAGTTCTGTCAAGCGGACCAGCCTCTATGGACCACAGAATGCCTTGAGAGTAGTGACAGTTGAGTATTCTCTCGGCTGTTGTGTGGGAATGCCTTTCCCAGCTGGTGCCCTCACATTAAAGGAAAAAGAAAAACACACTTTATTTTGTAAATGGGAAATACTTCAGTTCACTGAGCAGAGGGCTGACAAGTATCTGCCTTTAAACCTAGAGCAGATAGTATGGTGAGCTGTGGTATAGGAGGCACTGCTAAGTTCTTGCTGGTCTTGCCTCTGCCTTGTGTTAAGGCAGTTACTCTTGAGCCACACAGCTAACAAGTGGTGAGGTTGGGATTTGAACACTGATGGTTTGACCCCAAGCCTGTGTTCTAACAATTTCGAAGTACTGCCACTCAACTGATGAGGTAAGTGAGATGGACTTCTAAGGGTTGGCATAAGATAGGGGTGAGGGAGGTTGGTGGTCTGTTCCCTTGGGTTTGTGTCTCAGAGGAGAACCCAAAAAGCTACATTTAGACAGCTTTCCTATCTCCTGCATGAATCCCTTGCAAAGCAGTGCCAACAGAGATGGCCAGTCATCTTTTCAAGTTGCTAGAGTAATAGGGAGCACATCTACAACACAGCCTTCTAATGCTTGTTAAAAAGTGCTTTTGTTGCAAAGTTCTTCTAGCTTCTTTTCTTTCTGACCCCATCTTGGTCTCCCCAGCCCAACTTTCTGCCTCTGGTTGCACTGATACTTTGTCCTGGTACTGCTGCTTACGATGTGGTCTGCCCGGCCAAATAAGCCTGAGAAGGATACTGAACCACTTGTGGAGTTAACTCTTGATGGAGTTGATGAATTAGCCACTTGACCTATTCAACAGATGTGACTGTTTTGTCTTTCTGGTTTTAAAGGATTTCTGGAGGGCTATGGCTTTACCCTTTAGAGAGAACTATTGGTCCTCATACTCTGTGTACCTCTGATTTCAGCATGGGATTTCTACAATTCCAAGCAAGAGCTGCAGCCACTTGATGGGCAGTGCCTCAGTCTGGGGCCTTTGTGGAATCCAGCTGGCATATTTTAGCCAGTGTGGCAGCCTCAATAGTTGTGACCATGTTCCTACTGTCCTGGGTGGTGAAAATACCCACTTTATGTGTCCTTGAGAGCAGAAAGATCCTTTTTAAAAAGTGATACCTGATAGAGACCACCACAGAACAAGGCACTCAAAAGGGGCAGGGATAGAATCATACCTGAGCTTGATCTAATGGAAAGCCTAAGGCTGGGTGCGGTGGCCCATGCTTATAATCGCAGCACTTTGGGAGGCCAAGGCAGGAGGACTGCTTGAGCTCAGGAGTTCAAGACCAGCCTGGCCAAAATGGTGAAAGCCTGTTTCTACTAAAAATAGAAAACTTAGCCAGGTGTGGTGGTGGGTGCCTGTAATTCCAGCTACTTGGGAGGCTGAGGCAGGAGAATCCCTTGAACCCTGGAGACGGAAGTTGCAGTGAGCTGAGATCACATCACTGCACTCCAGCCTGGGTGACAGACTTGAGACTGTCTCAAAAAGAAAAAAGCCAAGCCTGAGTGGCATCAAACCTTTGTTTCCCATGAATACTAGTCCCCGCTTGATGGATTCGTACCTGGGAACAGGGCCAAACAGGGAGTTAGAGTCAAGCCAGAAGTGGGAGATTTGCAAGCCTGACCCGAGGGAAAGTGCTGATCTAGTCTCATACTCTTGTTAACTATCAAGGTGAGCTGTTGGACAGACCATTCTTGTATCGCCTTCCTTCCTTGGCTGCCTTGGAAAGCTTACTTGCTGATTTGTCTTCCACATCTTTGCCTTTTCTGCATAGGCGTATTAGGGTATTTCATGAACTTAGCCCATATTGCTAGACCCATGAAGTATATAGGGTATGACTTCTTGAGTGAGGAGGTCTAATGCCAAAACTTTTTTTTTTTTTTTTAAAGAAAGACAGGGTCTGGCTGTGTTACCTAGACTGGAGTTCAGTGGTGGTGCAATCTCAGCTCACTCAACGGCAACAATCTCCACGTTATGGGCTCAAGCCATCCTCCTACCTCAGCCTCCCAAGTAGCTGGCACTACAGGTGTGCACCACCACCCCCAGGTAATTTTTGTATTTTTTGTAGAGACAGAGTTTCTCCATGTTGCCAGGCTGGTCTCGAACTCTTGAGCTCGAGTGATCCACTCATCTTGGCCTTCCAAAGTGCTGGGATTATGGGTGTGAGCTATCATGCCTGGCTGAAAACCTCATTTCTGTAGCTGCACTCAATCTATGTAGTTTTCACAAAAGGGCACTGCTAGGGTGTAATTTTGCATATAAGCCCAAAATCTCAAGCTGGGAGGTCCCAGGCTACAGGCCAGTGGATGTTCCCTGAATGCCTCATGCAAAACTCAGTTTGCAAGAGACTCCTCCTAAACAGATGACTGGGCCTACCCACACTCCTGAGAAATCTGAGGAATGAAAGTTAGTGAGCTAGTCCTAAATTCTGCTTTAAAAAAAAAAAAAAAAAAAAAGCCAAAACAACAAAACCACAACCTCACTAACATGGTTAGCTTGCTGTCATTGAACAAATTGTCAGAAATTGCAAACTCCCTCAAGAGCCACAGGACAGGAAATCATCTCTCTAAAGCCATACCTAGTAGGAACAATAGGATGACTACCACAAGCCTGATTTTGAATAGTTTATTAAAGGAAAGGTGAAGCATCAGTTTCAAATTGTACAAAAGGAAAAAAACCTCATATTGCAAATGTACAATTTACAGAATTACTAGCAAAACCAATCATCAAGGAGACACCGAAAATACAAAAATTTGATTGACTTCAAACTGAACTGGAAACCCATTGGAGTAGATATTAAGCCTTTTTTGTGTGTGGCATGGTAGTCTACAATTCTGTCGGCGTCTGTTTTCGATACGAGACTGTCACACAAAGGATCAGTTTGTGCATGTGCCAGGGCACCTCATGGCTTGCTCCCCGGCCAAAACCACAGGGAGGCAGGGCTGGGGTAGACAGTACAGTCATTCCTGCGCCTTCACTTCCAGTGAAGCCCACAATTCTGGGATAAATTGATGCCCCAGCTCCCCTAACAACTAACTGGAGCCCAAGAATTGCTGAAATAGCAGAGAAAACATTTTTGGTGACCAAGTTTTTTCATAACTATACAAATGTTGAGAAAAATGTTTCGTGTCTGTTTACTAAAAGGATGAATAAAATCATCCATCTTGCTTTCCCGCACAAAAGATGATCACTGGGAGCGCAGAGTTTTTAAAAACGTTTTTCGTATTTCATAAAAAGGGAAAGCCTCATGATTCTGTTGCAGCTACTTTAAAAACCAGCCCAGAAGCAGCTGTGGATGGATTGGTTTGGAAATTCTGAGGCTTACTTTAGAAATCGGAAAGGAAGAAACTAAGCGGGCTTTTAAAAACAATAGCAGCAAGTCATAAAAGTCTAGGCAGAATGTAACTCTAAACCATTGTAGACTGTCCTGAAGATTCATAATTTCTTTTCCCAAAAGAAGTATTCTTAATATGCACATTTAACACTGAAATGTAGCTGTAATTCAAGGTAAGCTTAGGAACTTCACCCTCTAAGCACAGACTTCTATGCGGCACATACTTCTATAATCAGTAAACTTAATTCACAAAATTAGCGCATAAGGGTATTAAGTGCATGGGAAGTAGACACAGTTATGTTACACTTAAAATTACTTTTGAATGATAAAGGATTTCTTCATGATTATCTTAAGAAAACGGAAATCTGTGTAACTTGAATTTGGCAGGGCATGAAATAAGTGGTAAAAACAGCAAACCGGTAACTTGAGAATCATTGTTTTACTGAGAATATTTTATTTATTTGCTGGTAGAAGTTGCTAAAAATGCACAGAACAAATACCAATAGAAAATGCACTGTATTCGAATCTCCCTAGTCTATATAAAATGAATGGTGTACAGCATCTGTTGGAAAAATGGCTGCAAGGACATTTCTTATTTTATGCCCACTTATAAATAAAAATAAACCTTTTTATTCAAGAGTATATAAAATCTGGGAATTCATATCCATATCCACAGAGGGTGTGTGGTTTTTGGCAGAGATGCACTGTATCAGAATTTCATCTTAGCTTGTCAATGTTCTGCTCCTTCATTATTTGTGTTCCACAAGGTCAACCAAATCCAGTGAGCTCCAAAACACTCCAGCAATTAGAATGAGCTGCTTACTCATAGGTTTAATAAAAATGGTTAGCTTTTAAAACATAAAAAGGCAAAATGTCAAAACGGTTTTTAAATTGTACAACAGGAAAATAAAGTTAAAAATATTTTTTTTTTTTTACTCAATGTTGAGTTTTCATAAAACAGGTGTATAACAGTGTTTATCTTGACAGCTGTTTTAAAAATTTAAAATTTCTTCCTCCCTCCAGAAAAACACACACATCTGTATTGGGATAAGTCCAATAGTAGGACTCAAATGATTTTCAGGTCAGTCTTTCTGAGTTGACATTCACCAGCATTCCCTTGGGTAATTTACATGCTCCTCTTCTGTCACTGCAAAAAGGAACTGACCTTAATCATTTGATTAAAAAACAAATCAGATCACATCAAAAGTGTTTTTCCCCATACAAGCTATCACAGTATATAGGCCTCTAGCTCTAAATAATAGAGAGTTCCAGATTTGTAAATTTTCTTCAGACTTCAGAACATAGGCATTCCAAATCCCTAGAAAAATGATGAGAAACATAATTATTAATTTCATGCATAAACAGGACCCAGAAACCATAAATAGAAAGTAGTAATTAACATTTACTGAATCATCTTCTATGATAGCTGCAGAGTCAAAGAAGTCTGGCCTTAGCTCAGCTCTCTCGCGCCGATTTCTTGATGGAGGCTGGAAAGAGAAATCGGTTTCTTAATTTTTTTCTGAAATTAAGACGATGAATTGTGATAATCAGCTAATATTTCTGACAGTATCATAAATATACAGAACTGCTAAGAGTCAATTTTGAAAGGAAGAAGAGAATCTGGCTTTTATATGAAACAGATTTTTAAAAAACTAAGTACTTCTGGCTTTTAATTATGTTGGCAATAAACTGAACATGTAAATACATATAAATAACTTTAGGCCTACATGCCCAGGACATATCTTCCCTTTAAAGTCACAGAAAAATTATAAAACTGATTAAATACTAGGTGATAAACCTCTGTGAATTCCCCAAAGCAGGTAAATGGAAAGGTGGGAGGTGGGGGCAGGAAGGTTATAGATTGGAGTAATATGATCTCATTTATATTTATAAAACTTACAAAAACTTTTCATTATGGAAAATTCACAACATACAAAGCAGAATGTTATGGGCTGAATTATGTCCCTTCAAAATGTGTATGTTGAAGTCCTAATTCAGTACCTCAGAACACACCAGTATTTGGTGACAGGACCTTTAAAGAGGTAATTAAGGTAAAATGAGGTCATATGGGTGTGCCCTAATTGAATATAGTTGGGGCCCTTATAAGAAGGGGAGACACACATACAGGAAAGACCATCTAAAGGTAAAAGAAGAAGGTAGCCAGCTACAAGCCAAGGAGAGAAGCCCCAAAAGAAATCACCTTCATCTCAAGACTTCTAGCTTCCAGAAATGTGATAAAAAAGTAAATTTCTGGGCTAGGTACAGTGGCTCACACCTGTAATCCCAGCACTTTGGGAGGCCAAGGTGGGCAGATCACAAGGTCAAGACAGTGAGACCATCCTGGCCAACGTGGTGAAACCTGGTCTCTACTAAAAATACAAAAATTAGCTGGGCATGATGGCATGTGCCTGTAGTCCCAGCTATTCGGGAGGCTGAGGAGAAGAATCGCTTGAACCTGGGAGGTGGAGGTTGCAGTGAGCTGAGATTGCACCACTGCACTCCAGGCTGGGCGACAGAGGGTGACTCCTCAAAAATAAATAAATAAATAATAAATAAATAAATAAATTTATTTCTGCTTAAATCACTCCGTCTGTGGTATTTAAGGCAGCCTTAGCAAATACACAGAAAAAGCAGTATGATGAATTTCTATGTATCCATCACCCAGTTTCAAAAATTTTCAAACATTTGGCCAGTCCTGTTCTACTGAGTCTGTTTTTTCTTCCCTATGTAATTTCGCTTGTAACTACTTAAGTGTGTTGTCTGTAACTGATGAGAACTTTTGAAAAAACATAACCACCATGCATTATTATTCCTAAAAAGAAAAATAAGTTCTTTGTATCATCTCTGGTTATAATATCTCAAACATGTCTATATCTCAAACATGTCTTCTCATACTGATTAAGTCCCATATTAGGCATTTAGTTATGCTGAAGCACACTGGATTTTTGTCAGGCTCAAATTTAAAGCACAAGAGGCCAGATACACATGCTGTGCTAAGAGAGAGATCTAGTATGAACTCTCTTCTAAGAAAGTAAAAAGAAAGAACCAGTTTCTGTTATTGCCAGAATTGAAATATGACTGCTTTGAAAGCAGGCTTGAAAAACATCCAAGCTCATCCAAATGCTCACTGTTGTTGGTCAATGTTACCTCCTTCTCATCTCACCCTTCCTCCCAGAATTCTGAGAATAAGAGAATTTTTTTTTTTTTTTTTTTTTAAAAGACTGAGTTTTGGTCTTGCCGCCCAGGCTGAAATGTAATGGCACGATCTCAACTTACGCAACCCTCCGCCTCCTGGGTTCAAGCTACTCTGCCTCAGCCTCTCGACTAGCTAGGATTACAGGTGTGTGCCACCATGCCTAGCTAATTCTATATTTTTAGTAGAGATGGGTTTCTCCATGTTGGTCAGGCTGGTCTCGAACTCCCAACCTCAGGTGATCCACCTGCCTCAGCCTCCCAAAGTGCTGGGATTATAGGTGTGAGCCACTGTGCCTGACCTAAGAGGATCATCTTATACCAATGCCCCCACATATTTTAACAAAAGAAAAATGTAGTGATTTCTCTACCAGATCGATAACCATGGTGTCCTCAAATTCTTCATTCATATCTTCTAACTGGCTTCGGGATGACATCATCACATCTTCAAAGATGGGCTCAGCATCTTCCTCCATTAGACCCCGACTGATAAGAAAAAGGTATAGTCAGAAAGCTAATCAGACTCCACCATTTGGAGGCCTGGCTGTTTCTCAGATTAGCACTTCTCACCAACTGAAATATACCTTCTAATCATGACCTGCAGACTACACAAATTATTATACTGAACTCCAAGACAATTTAGAAACATTCCTTTGGTTCATTCAAGATTTCATCTCACACATCAAAAGGAAGTACAATTAGATTCAATAACAATGGTTGTTAACATTTATTTAGCTATGTGTCAATTCCCCTAAAATTCTTACTGGTACTATTATCATCCTAATTTTACAAATGAGGAACCTTTGTTTTTTTGCGGTTTTTGAGATGGAGTCTCGCTCTGTCACCCAGGTTAAGAGTGCAGTGGTGCGATCTCAGTTCACTGCAACCTCTGCCTCCTGGGTTTAAGCGATTCTCATTCCTCAGCCCCCTGAGTAGCCTGGATTTGGGTGCCCGCCACCAGGCCTGGCTAATTTTTGTACTTCTAGTTGAGATGGGGTTTCACTATGTTGGCCAGGCTGGTCTTGAACTCCTGACCTCAAGTGATCTGCCCACCTTGGCCTCCCAAAGTGCTGCGATTACAGGTGTGAGCCACCATGCCCGGCCAGCACAGATGTTTTAGTGCTTGCCCATGGCCATGCAGCTGCCAAGGGGCAGAGCTAGGATTTAAATGCTGAAAGTGTTAAGAACCTATTGCCCTCCTTTCCTATCCTATGCTGCATAGCATAACGAGAATTGTAATTTTAACTCCTAAGACCAAACATCAAAGATACCCAAGTCATTTCACAAAATAACGGGCATCACATAGTTGTTAGGTTCTTGTGATACTCAATGTAACACTTACACAGCATGCCTCACTCCAGTTCTCACTTTCATGTAGTTCATTCCTGTTCTGTCCTTCCGATTTAAGTCTTCTAACTTTGGCTGGCCTAACCAAGAGATCTGCATCTGAGGACTAAAAGAGGATACTGTTATTAATTTTGTGGCAGCAGATGATGAATTCAGCTAATGAGCTCCATGCTAAGAAAGCCAACGTAGGTTCACTTAATCCCATGTAGGAGGAATTAGCTGGATTTATTCTGGTGCCTTTTAATAAAAAAAGGCAGTAAGTTGCCCAAAGATACCCATAAGTCTCCAAGAGAAGCTGGCTGAGGCTAATTGTTAGATGCTTAAACTATCAACCTTGTTCCCCAAATCTCTGCCAAACAAGGGTTCTCAGACCTCTGTCTTGGGCTGCTGCCCTACTCACGGGTGTACCTAGCTGGACAGCAGACCCCTAACTAACAGAAATTATGTTGGCCTGGCAGCTGAAGCTCTCCAGAATTCAGCAAGGAAGAATATAGCATCTTTTCTCAATCTTTATGGAGTCAAATCTCTACTTGTATTCTAAACTTACTGTCACATGGAAACGTGCGTCAACATGCCTCTCAGGAATTTTTTTTTTAAGACAGGGTCTCACTCTGTCACCCAGGCTGGAATGCAGTGGTATGATGTCAGCTCACTATAACGTCTGCCTCCCGGGCTCCAGTGATCCTCGCACCTCAGCCTCCCAAGTAGCTGGGACCACAGGCATGTCGCATCATGCCTGGCTAATTTTCTTTTTTTGTTGTTGAGACAGTCTCACTATGTCACCCAGGCTGGGGTGCAGTGGTGCAATTTTGGCTCACTGCAACCTCTATCTCCTGAGTTAAGGCAATTCTTATTCCTTAGCCTTCTGAGTAGTTGGGATCACAGGCATATGCCACCATGCCTGGCTAATTTTTGTATATTTTTGCAGAGATGGAGTTTTGCCATGTTGCTGAGGTTGGTCTCGAACTCCTGAACTCAAGTGATCACATGCCTCAGCCTCCCAAAGTGCTGGGATTAAAGGTGACAGCCACCATGTCCAGCCAGGAATTTTATAGGATGTAAACTTTAGTGATTTTTTTTAGCTAATACAAACTGCCACATGAAGTTGTGTCTAAGTAACTGTCTTTATATCATGTGGTACTAAAACCTATAAACCTGGAACAGGGAAAAGAAGGCAGACCATGGCCACAGGGACTGACAAATGGTAAGGTCGGAGAGGCAAGGCAGGCTGCTAAAACAAGGAGAAATTTACCTTATAGGAAAAGGGGTGGGGATACTGGTTAGTTCACCCATCTAGGGATGCTGGCCATAAGGCAAACCACCTTCTAGGACACTCAGCAGCACAAGAATGCCCAGTTGTACCATGGCTGACAGTGAGTATCCTCTTGGGTTTGAAGGCTGATCCTTTAGAGCAAAGGGGCCTTATGAAAACCCAGGATTTGATGCTTCTAACACTGTCTCTTTCTATTTTCAAGCTAACTAAATTTGTTCAAGTAAGAGTTCTTCCTCTTATCCAGAGTAATTCACAGCATTACCTCACTATACACAGAAACACAAGTGAGGAGCTCAGAGAATTTCAAAGTTGGATGGAAAACAACAGTAAGTTAAGATTTTTATAAGCAAAATACACCATCACTCTCTGCCTTCTCTACAATTTTCAGAGGCCTGTGTACTAGAAAACATTTTAATTACAAGCATTGAGAAAAGGTAAGACCTTGATTCTCTTTTTGAGGGCAACTATTCTCAGAATTTATCAAGTTAGAGCTTAAAAATTCTTAATCCATGAGAAGTTTGAGTTTAAAATATAAATGTAACAAGACAAAATATTAATTAAATGGATGATAAAGGTAATACAGTCTATTATCTTCTGCATTATTTACCCTTGCATTATCTTCTGGGTAAAAGTCCCTGAGAAGAAACAGACCTGTCCAGTGAAAATGCACACTCAAACTAAAATTAGCACTTGGGAAGACACCATACATTTAAAGATTTGTGAACTTCCAGGAACTGATATCCCCAACAATGTCTGCAGACTTTTTATAGCTCTTCTCACATAAAGTGCTTATCCTCTGTTTGTGGCTTCATTTCTCATGAATTAACTGACCAGCAATATGTTCTCATGAACAAATAAAGTTTTTATTAAATAGTTTTCTTTCTTTAATTATTTTTTTTTTGCTAAGAAGACTAATTTTTGCTACTTACTTGTGTAAAAAGTCTGGTTCAGAACCATGTTCAGACTCGGGCTCTTGAATTTGCTCTCCCATGGGCCGGCTGTTCTCCCGCAGTACAGTGGATGTGAGCTGTGGTGCTGGCAGGGGGCCAGGTGTCTGAATCATGGTGTCAGTCCTGTTTAGCCATGTGTTATCCAGACTCTCATCTGTAAAATTCCAGTTAGGGTCACAGAATGTTGTGGGTGGAGTGAACTCTGGTGACAGTTATAGCATAGAGTTGTGAAGAGTGTGGCTCTGCAATTAGAACTGCCTATTTTAAATCCCAGTTCCACTACTTATTTATATGACTTTGTATAAGTCATTAAACTTCCAAAGTTGAGTTTTCTCATATATACAATGGGGACATCATTACCTAACCTCACAAAGTTGTAGGGACTAAATGAGGTAATGTATGTAACCACTGAATGTTAGCTATCATCACATCATCATCTCTTTAAGTCCCTCCATCTCTAAAGATTCATTCATCCTGGAAGAAGATTACAGCCAGCCGGAGACCTCTTCTGCTTTTCTTTGCTCAAGCAACAAAAGGCATATTTCCTGGGCCTCGAAGGGGTTCCAGTCAGCAGCAATTAAAGTCTGATTGGCTTTTGTGGAGAAATAAGCAAATCCCTTTGCACAACTGGACACTGATCAATAACTTTTTGCCAAGTTATACATACAGATACAGAGATGGGTTGAGAGGTACGCTGTTTTCTTTTTTTTTTTTTGTTTGAGACGGAGTTTCGCTCGTTACCCAGGCTGGAGTGCAATGGCGCGATCTCGGCTCACCGCAACCTCCGCCTCCTGGGTTCAAGCAATTCTCCTGCCTCAGCCTCCCGAGTAGCTGGGACTACAGGCACGTGCCACCATGCCCAGCTAATTTTTGTATTTTTAGTAGAGACGGGGTTTCACCATGTTGACCAGGATG